>JAABOM020000002.1:6167389-6216839 GCA_011800125.2 Solanum clarkiae
CCGATCTGCTGATTATAACATTAGCCTCCACATATGCTCAAGTACGATGAATTATATTATGAGGAGGACACTTGGTTTTCTGCTGATCAAAGGTGGGATTTTCAGCCTAACACTCAACAATCAAAACCAATGGCGCCAAGGTCAGGGAAACCAGAATTGCACTTATAGAAGAGAATGTGCTTACAAAGATAGCCAGGGTGGTTATTATGAGAAAAATAGGGGGCCAAACGTCAAGTGTAGTAGTAGAGATGGTTCCAGAAGTAATCCTTATGTACCACCACACCAATATGATGTAGACACGAGCAACTCCAAAATTGAGGAGATGTTTGATCACCTGCTGAAGAAAGCCGAGACATGGAATGAGACTCTACGTGGAATGAGAGCAAAAATTACAAATATTAATAAAAATATAGAGTCTCATGCTGTGACTATCAAATAGTTTCAGCAACAGTTTGGTCAGGTATCGACTCTACTTAAGCAGCATCAGAGTGGTATGTTGCCTAGTGATATAGTGTAAAATCTAAGGATAAAGGGAAATGCACAGAGGTTATTGGTGGTTGTGATAAGGATGTAGTTAAAGGAGACAAGTGTGGCTAGGATGTGGTAAATGAATCAATTGAAGAGCAAAAAAAAGTACAAGCCCCCTCCCAATGCTTCATCCTCTTTTCCCTCAAATACTCAGAAGAGAGAGGAGGAAACAAAGGTCAAGAACTCTCTCCATGTTAAAACAACTATCCATCTACACTCTTCTCATTGAATCAGTGGAGAAGATTCCTGCCATACCCTGTATAAGTTAAGAAGTGGATTTCACAAGGTACTATGTGTTCTTGGTGCTAGCATAAATCTAAAGCCCCTTGCGGTCGACAGAGAAGAGTAGGTTGGAAAGCTCTACTCTAAAGATCAGGCAGTATCTAGTACTCAGTCCCTTCATTCTTATATCACCACCCTTTAAGCATGATAGAAAGTTGGAAAAGAATTTAGGGGTCCAATTCATAAGTTCAAGGTGGAAGAAAAAGCAAACCTGCGGAGGAGAAAGGTTTGAGAAATTGGTGAAGTATAAGTAACCAAGTGGACTAAGTCGAGCTGTGACAATAAACTAGGCGCTGCCTTGGAAGCAACCCAAGGTATATTTATTTTACCCCTATATTCTCTATTGTTTCTTGATTTGGTGCATTGAGGACAATGCACAACATTTTCGATGGGGTATGGGTAGTTCTAGATCTTGGTGGATTATGAGTAGCTTAGGGTCCACAACTACCCTAAATTTTGATCCCGAGATTTTCTTTGTTGTATTCGTTTTCCTCATGGATATTTAATTTCTATTGAACCGACATATCTAGGTAGTATAGATAATTTATAGATACACAATAGTTATTATCTTTTGGCATATATATATAGTCTTTAAATGCTTTTTGTTTTAAAAATTCAGTACCCTCAAATTTTTTGAGATTATTGGGTATTTTTGCAATCATGCATGTTATTAGCTAGCAACGCTTATTCTGATAAAGCAAAGGAAAGTTGATGCTTGAAGCATCACCTATGAGTCTATTTGATTATATATGTGATCCCATGAGAGTGTGAGCTTACTTTGTAGTATTCATGTATTGTTTATTGACTCAAAACTTGTCTCGTTACTCTAAAATTGCACTAGAGATGTGGTTTATTGGGAAAGGATCTATCTTTTAGTGAACTCACTTTTTCCTAAATGACCTACCAAATGTGATAGTTGATCCCTTGATCCAAATGTTTGATCTTTTAATGTACCTATTCTTTCTCGACACCTAGCTAGCTCAGCTTTATTTTATGAAATACCTTGATAATTGCCCTGGTCTATCCTTGAATATGTGAACCTTGATTGAGGCAAAAAGCCTAAGTTGAGGGTGGCTACAAATTGTGGCCCTGGTTTGGGGAATAGATATTGTGTACTTCACCTCAGGCTAAAAGCCTAGTTGAGTATGGTCCTTATTGTGGTAAAGTACTGAAAATGAGGTGGTTACTTGGGAAAGAGAGAAAGAAATGAAGAAATCATATGCTGGATGAGAAAAAGAAAAGAAAAGTTTCCTTTAGATTGAAGGGAATAACAAAAATGAGTTCCAAAAAATAAGGCACAGCTGGAAAAAAAAAAGCACCCGGGAAAAGCTTGAAAAGGGAGAATAAGGGCGAATTTAGTGTAAAATGGTTGAGTTATGAAGGTAAGAGTGTTGATAAACATGGTTCAAGGATAGATTGTATAGTCTCTATTTTTCTAAAATGTCATACCAAAGCCCCATGAGCCTACGTTACAAGCTATTAAGTCCTAAAGTGATTCAAATCCACTTTGTCATCAATCCGAATGTTGAGTATAGAGGCAATCTTATGTTGTTAGTCATTTTCCAGGAATTTCATTTGTGAGAGTAAGAGTGCTTTCGTAGTCCCTGATTTTTAATGCATTTTGAGAGAGAAAGAGGGACTTTTTTTCTGTGAGGGCATTTGCACTGCATAATTAGCATATGACTAACAGAGTGATTATGTATGGTTGATATTCCTTTGCTTATCATAGTTGGATTGCCGACACATTATTTGTGTATTAGTTTGTTAAGTAGCTTTGCAATCTGCTTTTTAAAATGAGAGTTCGGTACTTGATTTAAAGTAAATGATGTATATGCTATTAGTGTAACTACTATGTGTCTCTCATTATCTGCTTAAATTGAATTATTTCTTGAGGAAAAGCAACAATTTTAAGTTGAATTTGTTGATGTGATGTCAAAATACATCACATTTGATGCCCAAAACAAGGGATTTTGTGAGTTCTTAATGCGACTTTTTATGATTTTTATATGTTTTTGTGTTGATCTTGCAGAAAAGTTAGCTAGGCATGATTTTGAAGAAAAGCTGCAGATTTTGCTGAATCATAAGACATACGAGCTCACCTATGAGTTATAGCCCAATCTACAAGCGGTAGGATGTGTCGTATTAAGAAACAGAGACCAAACACTCAGAAATCTGCTAAGTGGAGGTCAACCCTACGAGCCCATCCTACAAGTCGTAAGTTGCAGTATAACTAGTATGTGGACTCGTAGCAAGAATCAGAGAGCAAAAACGTTGGACCAAAAATTAAAGGCCTAGACTATGAGAGAAGCATACAAGTCGTAGCCCAAGCAATGACTCGTAACAATGGGTCGTAACAGTCAAGTCCAAAATGCCAAGTACTTACTATGGCACCCCGATTACGAATCATAGGTCACCCTACGAGTCATACCTACCCGAAATACCTATTGCCAACTGTCTTTTTGGTGTAATTTTTAGTGTTGAATTTATAAACACTATATATACTTTATGTGAGGGTTTATTTTCGGGGAGACCTGAAATTCACACTACATGTAAATATTCTAGGAGCATTTTTAGGGTTTAGAGTAGAATTTTATTTTTCAATTTGAAGACCCACTTTTGGGGAATTGAAAACTCGCATTGTACTCATTTGTCATTAATCCAAGCTCGTGATTTTCAACTTGAAGGTATTCTTGCTCTTCATTGCTTTAGGTAAACTGTCAACTATGTCATTTATTTGTATTATTATTGATTTTACCTTAGCCATGAGTAGCTAAGCACCTACAACATGGGATTGTGGGAACCATGAGTAGTTGACTTGAAATAACCTAGACCTTGTGCATTTTTTTGATTTAGATTTTGCATGTATTATTTATTTCCCTTTATATTGATTGTTGTTTGGTGGTGGCCAACACCAAACCCTACTTACTTTCACTATCCTGACCAAGGTAGTGGCGAATAGGAAAAGGGAAGTAAATGACAGGATTCAATTGATGTATTCTCGTCTAATCAACCAAACCTGAACAAGGGGAGGTTGACTGGGATAATGGCAAATGATTAGTTGGCACACCATGGTTACCGACTATGTGCCATAGTGAAATTTGATCTTCACCTTCCCTAGAGGGCTGGAAGAACCTGAGTTACCATCTTTCATGTGAATTCCCAATTAAAATTATGTTATCTAGGGTAATTGAGTCAATGAATCAAGGGAACACAATCCCTTAGTTGTCCCTAAATTTGAGTGTCTTCCTATATAGTGAGTTTAGTTTTTATTGTTATTCTTGAATTACAAAGAAAACCCCCATTTAGATATTTTAGTAATCGATACTTGAAATGATTGGTAGTGGATCTCTATAGTCAAACCCCGTATTTCCTATGGATTCGACCCTAAACTTTGGTTAGGTTAATTACTAACAGCGACTGCCTTCTTATTGGAGTGTGAACATCAGATCAATACACTTAAACTGGGGTGTTCAATATTGATTGTTAGCATCTCGGATGGCTATGACATTGATTGGGCCCGACTTATAGTGGAGCAGATACATGAGTCAACATTGAAAGGGCCACCTCAATCTCGTTTTTTGATTTTTATCTACAAACTCTATATAGAGTCACGGGTGGATATCTTGCACCATCTGGACCACATAGTTGAGCTCTAGCATACTTTAAAGCTTGATGAGAACCTGGTGGAAACTCGGCGAGCACAATCTCCACCACTACTATAGATGTTCACCTCAAAGCCACCACCTAAGGGTTCGAGGAATGTGGGACACCCCATAATTTAATCCTCATAAGTACCTATGATTCAAGCCTCATTACTAGTTGGGCATAACCAAAAGCAATAAATTACCCATAACATACATAATGAAATCCCTTTGAATTAGCTTTCCAACACAACTGGTTTCACCTTATTCCTAGTTCGGAGTCAAACATTATGACCATTTTACTGCAGACTGCTAGTGTAGAGTTGCACTATGAAAATCTCTGTTACGAGTCATAGGTCAGGGTATGAGTCATTACATTGGCTTATAGAAACTTCTAGAGACTCTGAAATTATGCCAACTAGTTACGAGAGGGGTCCTACGAGTCGTAGTACTGTATATGAGTCGTAATGGGGCCCATAATAGGATTTTGACAGTTTTAATAAATGGAAATTTTGTCCTTTCCAATCCAATTGGCTTAACCCTCAGCCATTTTGAGGACTAAATATAAGTTCCAAATCAGATCCTTATCCTCACTTTTTTCCATCTTCACCTAGGGTTTTCTTGAGCAAGAGAAAGAGAAAGGAGAAAGAGCAAGATTCTTGATTCCTATGCCCAGTACTCATTGAGGTTTGATTGTTCCTTCCATTTCTAGGTATATAAGGATTTTCAAAGTTGATAACTTGTTCTTCACATGCCCCTTCAATTCATTGAGCTAAGATTTGGTAAAGGAGTTAAGACTTGAGAAATTATATTATCTACATATTGAGATTATGTACTTATTATGAATTCTTTTGATGTTGTATGAAGTCTTATTGCATCATATACTTTCAATATGGTATTGAGCTGTAGTTCTATACTTGATAGCATTAATTTTAAATTTTCATGATTTGTGAGAAATCTATGAATATGTTGGATTGAGGTTGAGTTTGAAGATTTGAGTAGAGCATTTGAGTTGAGTATCTTGAGTTGAGAAATTTGAGTATGAAGAACATATTGCATTGAATAATATATGCTACCACACACGAACATCTTTCTTGCATTACATGATCAGTCAATTTAAGTGAGTCTAAATGACCGTTATTTAAGTTGAGTCAAGATTGATGGAGTACAATGCATGAATTGTTGAGTTTGACTTGAGTTGACTATTTGCATTGATGAGATGAGATAAAGAGTACTTGAGATGAGATAACCCAAATGAGGTTAAGATTTGAGTTGATTGATTGAGCATTGAGGATTGAGTTGACTGATGATGAGCATATTTTAGTCTTGGGAGGAGTATGAAGCACTAAGTTGGTTGATTGTGGAGAACCCCAAAACTACATTGCCAGTGTAGGACAGTCGTTTCAGCATAATACTGGCAACTCTTATCCCGCAAGTGGACAGCCCTTTACAAATTCACGAGGGAGAGTTTATCCATCCTTTTCCATGACAAGTTAAGGACGAGCGAGGCAGCGATTCCATATTCGTTGTCCATCATCTAATTATAAATGGTGAGAGGTATGTTAGTTAAGAGAAACTCCCAAGCAACATTGATTGAGCATGATATTTCTATTTATCATATACATATTGTTAAATCATGGTCTACTTCAAATGTGCATACATTGAGTTGAACACCAGTTGTTGAGTTGAGATGAATAGGTTGAACCTTATTTTCTTGAGCTATTTAACATGCCAGTATATCCCATGTATTGACGTCTATTCTGGGCCTGTATTGTTTTATGATGCAAATACAAGAGACAGAGGATTTTATCCCTTGAACCATTGAAATCTATATCAGTACATTCAAGAGTTGGTGAGCCCTCTTTGCATTCTAGAAGAGATGATGCAGATACAAGAGACATAAGATTTTAGCCCTTGAACCGTTGAAATCTTCCAGAGTTGGTAAGCGCTCTTTGTATTCAAGAAGAGCCTTTTTATCTTCTTACAGTCATGGAGTATCTTTTATTTTCTTTGAGTTAAAGTGTTCATGGCCTATCATGGCACCATCTAGATTGTTGAGTAGAGGCTTCATAGACATTGAGTAGAGGGTTGGCGAGTATTGTGTATTCCAAAATTATACATTTGAAACCATGAGTTATTTGATGTTATGTACATATATGTATTTATTTTTATTCACATGATGTCCTTTTATTTGGGTACTATTCTTCTGCTATCGAGTTGATATGATGATGAGGCCAAGTGGTTCGTTCACGGGCTAGCAATAGTCTCTGAGTGTCGGCCACGCCAAGGGTACCCTCCCGGCGCATGGTTTATATGTCCTTTGTTTCTATTCAGGCTATGGTACATCGATCATCACATACTGAGACCCAGTTATCTCAGCTTATCCAGCAGCTCAAGCCAAGGTTTTGGTAGGCTATTACGGATTCACTGGAGCAGAGTCGGGCGTTGACCATCTGTACTATTCATGAGTGTGTTTTTAGATTGGACGACCTTATTGATGCCTTTGAGGATTGGGTGAACACGAGGTTAGCCGAGGTTTGGCCTTTATATTTGTCAGTCGTACATCACGAGATCGAGAAGCTTAGGGTTGACATGATAGCTTCACTTGTGGCACTTGTGACATTAAGAGAGACTACATCTATGGAGCCATTATTTGATTTGTTTGCCTCCACGGAGCCTTCAAAGACCTTCCTGGAGAAGAGACCTTGCACGAATATGGATCTAGATAAGAGGAATATACGCGCGAAGATTTTTGAGGACGATGAGGCTGAGGAGGATGAGCTCGGGCTGGCCTTGAGGACATCGAGGCGTGAGGATGAGATGAGGCTGGCTCATGAGGATGATCAAGCAAGGGGTATTGGGCCCTCCGAACAGAGTGCAGCAGTTGACGACACTACCTCGCTGGAGGGGGATGGCTAGACTCAGCCATAGACTGGCGCTTAGATGCCAAGGTATGTTTTTGACCCCTACTAATTCTATTTTTTCTCGATTTGGTGCATTGGGGTTAATGCCAACTTTTTTTTTGATGGGGTGTGGGTAGTTATGGACCTTTGTGAAGTCTGAGTAACTTATGGTCCAAAACTACCCCAAATTTTGATCCCGACGTTTTCTTTCCTGTGTTCTTTTTTCTCGTAGATATTTAATTACTATTGAACTGACACATTTAGGATGTTTAGATAATATTTATAGCATATAGTACTAATACTTATAGCGTATAACATAATTTTATGTTTTGTTTTGAAAATTGGTACCTGACCAAAAAATCTTATTAGTAGTTAAATGGCAACCATGCATGTTTGGGTGTTTGGCAATAGTTGTTCTGATAAGTGAGGGTAATTGAGATATGAAGCATGATCTATGAGCTTATTTTTCTATATTCATGCATTTTTTGCTAATTCAGAGCTTGCCCTGTTACTCTAAGTTAGATTGTAGATTAAATGGATTATGAAGGGATCTTAGGTTGTTGTTCTTTAAATTAGTCCACTTTATTCTAAAAATGACCAACCAAGTGAAGTTTTATCCCTTGTTCCAAATTTTTGAGTTTTATATGTTCCAATTCTTTCCAAAACACCGATTAGCCTAACCTTGTCTAATCAAAAACCTTGAAATTGGCCCTGTTCTATCCTTGAGCATTGTGAACTTTGATTGAGGCAAAAAATATAAGTTGAGGGTGGCTACCAAAAGTGGCTCTGGTTTGGGAAATAGACATTCTGTACTTCAATATAGGCTAAAAGCCTAAGTTGAGGGTGGTTGGTGTAGGGGTAAAATCACAAAAATAAGGTGGAGAATTGGGAATGAGGAGAAAAAAATAAAATCATGTACCAGGAGAAATAAAAAGAGAAAAGATGCCTTAGATTGAGATTAAAAGCAAAATGAAGTGTAAAAATGAGGCAAAAACTGAAAAATAAGAAGAAAATACTTGGCAATACGTTACAAGCTTAGAAAGTCCTAAAGTGATCATAGTCTAGTTGGTTCAAAGTCTGAGTCATGTGTATAGGGAGAAGCCTATGGTACTTGTCATGATGCATGAACATCTTTTGTGAGAGTGAGTGTGTTTTTATAGTTCCAAGGCTAAAGTTTGAAATCATCATTGAGTGTCAAAAATGGGACTTCTTTCTGTGAGAGCATTTGTATTACATTGTTAGCATTTGACTTGTTCAGTGATTGTGGATTGTTGATATTCCCGTGCTTGTCATAGTTGTGTTGTCAAATGCACTACTGTATTTTTCTTTGCTAAATAGCTATCTGATCTTGTTTTGAAAAGTTAGTGGGTACCTGAGTTTGAATTACATATAATGTATGTCATTGGGTTGGGTTTGTTTGTTGCTATATTGTCTATATAGATTGAGTCATCGCTTGACGACAAGCAACAACTATAAATTGAGGGTGTTGATGTGCTGCCTAAGTATAACATATTTTATGCTTAAAACTTAGGATTTTTTTGTTCTCAATGCGACATTTATGGTTTTTATGCGTTTTTGGTGTTTAGTTTACAAGAAAGCTGGTTGGCATGATTTTGGAGCCAAATTGCAGACTTTTCTGGTATTTGATTGTTTAGCGGACCCTCTATGAGTCATAGAGGATTTTATGAGTCATAGAGTAGATTTCGTAAAGATTTCCTGTGAAGTTTGATTTCTGAAGTTTAGCCATACAAGACTCCTTATGAGTCGTAGATCACTCTACGAGCCGTGTAGAATGGTTACGTGAAGAACTATAGTGAAGGACCAGTTGATGTAGATGATGTATACAAGAGTAAAATAAGAGTCGTGACTCAGTCTATGACTCGTAATGCGTATCTATAGAAGTAAAGTCAAATATTTTTGAAGCTGAACACGAGAACCCGATTACGACTCATAAGTCAATTTACGAGTTATAAATGTCTGTCGTAGAAAGTCGTCGGCCAGTTTTACTTTCCTATTTCGGACTTGTTTGTAAATACAATAAATATTAATTTTTAGGTTAATTTTGAGGGTAGTAAAGTAGAGAACATCATTAGAAAGTACTTTTAGGGTTTTGTACTTGGAGACCTCAATCTTGGAGGAGAATACACTTGTACATTCAATGTATCTTCAAATCTTGTGATTCTCAAAATATTTTGGATTTCCTTGTTCTTCAATTCAATTGGGTAAGTGACTAATTATGTTTTCTGAATTCATGATTTCTTCATCTACCCATAATATGAGTAGCTAAATCCACAACTTGGGGTTGTGGGAACCATAAAGATCTAATCAAGTAAACCCGGATAATTTGTAATTCTTGGATTAGGTCTTTACATGTATTAATGAATTCTCTTAGTTTTGCATGTTTTCTAATAGTTGCCAACATTAAAACTCACCTAGTTTTATAGTTCTGATCTAGGTGGTAATGATTAGGAAAAGAGACTGATTAACAGGATTTGATGATATATTCTCGTCTAATCAACCGAACTAGACCAAGAAGTGGTTGACTGGGCTATAGGTAATGGTTATTATTGCACACTATGGAGATGGGTCAAGTCACATAGTGAAATTTGCCTCTCACCTTTGACCAAACAACTTGGTGAACTTAAATTACTATCCTACATGCTATACTCTAGTCGAGAATTAGGTTATCCGGAGATATTGAATTGGTGAATCATGGGGATCACAATTCCCAAGTTGCTCTCTATTATTGATTGTGTCTTACTTTAGTTATTTTAGTTTAATTTCTTGTTGATCATTGCAGCACCCCCTCCCAATTCAGGGAATTGAGTTGTTAATTACTTGAATTGCATATTGGTGAATTCATTGTGAGTCTTCATATTCTCTATGGGATTCAAACCTAACCTTGGTTAGGCATTATATTTGACAATGTCTGCTTTATTCTCCAAAAGAGAGGTGTAACTTGGCATGATCAGTATCTCAATGAAAGTATTTAATCCTAAAAATCGAGTTCATGATGGTCATCAACCTATGACAATAGGTAGGATATGTATAATTTCGCAAGAAAATATTCAAGAAACATGCATGGGGACTTAATACAGTCATAATATTTCTATTACCATCAATAGGGGCATATGAAAGGACAATTCCATTTTTTAGTTTAGCCTTATATACCTGGAAAATGGTATTACAATTGAAATTTGATGAATACTAACTTTCTTGGAGAAAATCATTGATCTTGGTAGTTCTTTTAGAATGGAAGAACTTGGAAAGACATTGGTTGAAGGGCTTCTCTTTGATTCTTGAATTCTTGACTTATAATCTTTAGAGTTGTTAATGAAAAACCCTAATTCTTGAAGAAGAAGAATTAATAAACCCTTTCTTGGAATTTTTGAATTCGTTTTCTTGAAACCCTAGGTTATGATTAAAGATTCTATTAGAGATTCCTGAATAGATGAAAAAATTTGGGTTGGGTAGCTTGAAATTTATGAAGAATAATTTATTTTGATGATAAATCTTGAAAGCTAACTCTATCTTGATGATTTTCTTGATGATTCTTGAGCATTTATATTTAGGATTGACAGAGAGGATTTTAATTATGCAAAGCTGACATTTTATGCATTTTGGAACTTTAGTTAGACCCCAAAGGTTATAGGATAAAATTACCTTTAGAAAATAATAAAAGGACATCATTTAGCTAATCCAGAAGAGTTTGTGTCAAGTCCATGGCAGTGAGCTGTCGCGGATCTTTAGACGGCTTTGCACGTCTTCAGTAAAATGGTCATAATGTTTTACTTTGAACTCCGATTAAGGCAAAGTCAGATGCATTGGAAATATAATTCAAATATCTTCAATTTAATAAATTATGGGTCACCTAACGGATTGTGTGTTAAGAGATATGATCATTTGAAATTGACCCTTCTATCAACTCATACGAAAACTTAGTCAGTAGAAATATTTCAAACTTGTGTTGACGTTGGATGTCCCTTATAACCTCAAACCATATCAAACATTCTTCAATTGATTAGGAAAGGACCTTAATATACATTTATATTTTGTATTTATTGGATCACCATTAAGTGCAAATCTGGGACAAGTCTGTGACGCGAACATGTTGCACACTTTTCTAGAATTCCATTTTTGCATCAAAAAGATTATATTTTGATCCGGTTGCCCTGAAAATCAACCAAGACCATTTTTCCACATAATTTTTAATGTTGATCACATTTCTAGCTTCGATATTCCAAACGAGTTTGAGCAGATACAATACGTAAGCATTCTCTCATCTAGAGATACTTTGGTAATTTTACCGGGCATTACAGAAACCATTAAAAGTCATCCAACGCACAATCAAATAAGATATCGTGCTCCAATAAAGAAAGAACACGTGGATAATGATCAAAGTAACTATAACATTTTGAAGACTACAAATATGATCTGTCCAATAGGACACGAATTGAACCAAGCTCGGTGTCACGATCCTATTTCTCAGGCTGTGATGGCACCTGTTCCAACCCACCAATAGCTAAGCCTATCCATTAGCTCGAAAAACATAGGCAACGGGCTATCCAGTGGAGCATAACCCTAATAAGTAAAAGTTACCGTAATAAAGATAAGAGATACAAATATCAAAGAAAATAACATACCTAAACCCACCCCAAGACCTAACATCAGTTTGTATTCGAGCTTCTAATACATAAAATAAGAATACAAGTTTCAAACACAACATTAGTGCAGATCATCTCCGAATACGAAATAAAGATAAATCCAAATACAGTAAGATGAAAATCGACAACTTCGGATGCCAAAGGGTCACCAAGATCTCTGAAATCCTCAGCTACCTCTGCACAAAAGGAAGTAAACACCAGGGACTCGCACTATGATCTGCAGGGGCAAAACTATAGTATAAGTACCTAACAAATAGTACTCAGCATGCACAGGCCGACTGCGTCAACAAATAACGCAAGTATAAAAATCACGAGAATACGGCAAGTAAAGCACAACTAATAGAATAACAACCAAAATAACAAGCAATTAAAGTATTAGGATGACAAAAGGAAAAGAGAAAGTGTACCTAGGAGGATCAGATCTACTATCTGCTAGCATGAAAAATATGTTACGATAATAAATCGGCAATAAAAATGAAAGAAAAATGCAGAGTCTGAGTTAATCCATAATCCTAGAAACTAGTACAAATCAACCTAGGAGGGTAAATGCTCAACCCAAAAAGAAAAGACTACACCTACCATGATTATGAAATCATTACCACAAAGTAACACAAGTAGAGTAGCTATAAGAAAACAAAACCATCCAGTGTTCCATACAACCAGTGATACAAACAGCAAGCAGAACACTGACCAACGTGCCATACTACTGGGGATCAAGCAACAAACGATATAATGGGGATGATGAGGCATGTGAATGCAATGCAAGATACCTCTCCACCACAATACCATATAAACGTTTGAGCCTATGACTACCCAATACCCAAAGTGCTCACTTTAAAGAGTATAAGAGGGGAAAGGCTAATCCAATACCCGAAGCTCACATAGTTAATAAAGTGGTCAAGGTCAAGACTACCCCATACCCGAACTGCTCGCCTAAAAGAGTATAAGAGGGGTCGAGGCTGAGACTTTCAATACTCAGAAGCTTGCCTAGTTAATAATTAGGTCAAGGCCAGAACTACTCAATATTAGCAATGCTCGCCTAAATAGGTATAAGAGGGGTCGAGGCCGGGACTATCCAATACTCGGATGCTCTCCTAGCTAAGATAAGAAATGAAATAAATGCAGTCTACAATCACTAATGTATATGAAAGGCGCTGAACTTAGAAAATTATGGACAAAAGGGATCATTTGGGAAAATTACTACCTAGCTAAGGTCTAACTATCAGACTCTGGTCTGCTACACCATTTTACAGGGATCTAAGTCGACCGAAACAACGTCGGGGAACCTAAAGTAGGTTTTCACTGATCCAAGAACACTTAACTAAGGATTCACTATCACAAATGATACCAATGGCTATCCACAGGGTCTAAGTGGTACGACTCCTGATAAAAACTAGCTAATTCTTGAATACCATTTCCCCCACCCTCTCTCTGTGCAAAGGATGAGTCAATGCATTACTAAGATCATATCAAAAAATAAGTATGAATGAGCAACCAATGCAATGCATATCATCCCAGTGTCCAAACAATTCACACAAAATCAAAAGGAAATAGAGTTGTAGCACTACATAGGCGAAGGCTAAGAGGACTAACCTAGGGTTCAGTTGCTCTAAAATCAAGGCCTCGGGCCCAACAATAGATAACCATACAGATAAATGCAAAGGATATGTTATAACTCATCAGATAAAGGTATAACTAAATAGTCTCAAGCAATGAAAAACAAGGAAAAAGGCGGAATTGGTCTCAAGAAACATCGCCTACCTCCAGTTCATAACTATGCCAGTTGAACGAGCCTATTACCACGATAAGCCTTTTGATTCTCATAATCTACACAAGGTACACTATTCAACAACAAGCCTCAGCCCAAAACCATGACTTTTAACCTCGGACAAAGTACCAGTAAATCAACCTAGGGCTATGATAGTCTGCAAAAATCTCAACTGCTAGCTCAAGCATACCACTACAAATAAGTCCTACTGTACGTCAAGTCTAACTATAACCACTATGAAGGTCCACAATAATGCACTAGGGCTTAATCTTATTCTAAGGCCACCTATAATCTCCTTTAAAGATTATATGTCAATCAAGATATAATGCAACTCAAACCCTAAACCAAGATCTAAAAAGGACTTCACTAGCCTAAGGCTTAAATAGAGATCACAAAAATAAGATAGAATGAAAAGAAATGAGATACAAGGAAAATACAATCTGAATTGACGTGAAATGCATACTAGACGATATCAAAATGGGTTTAGTAAAATCGGAGACTGTGCTATCAACCTAGAAGCGTATCATGCTCGCTCTAAATCCACTCCACGGTAGCTATCCATGCCTAAAACACCTTCAATTGCTATAACACTATCGAATTATCAGTCTACATGACAAAATAGGTATTTTGATGTTCAAAACATAATTATTAAAGTCGAACCCAAAATGGGATAAAAAACGGATTATGAGACCCTAGTTTGAAATATCAAAATCAACTCCATAAAAAGGTTACAAACATAACCGTAGACTTGTACCCTAAAAATGAGGCACAATTTAAGGCTTAAAATGGAGGATTCGAATCAAGCAATATCATCATAATAAAAAGAAATTTCAAAAAAGGGACAATAACTAATTCAGCTAAATTACCTCCAACGAAGCCTCCAACACACTTTTGGATCACACCATAACGTTTCCCTTAAAATTCTACGCAGGATAGCCAAAAATCTCTAAAAACATACCTAAATTGCTCAAGAAATTATCTCCCATAATTCAGTCAAAAAATGCACAAACGATAGCTAAAATCAAATTTTTACTTGAATCAAAAGTCCCAATCTAATTCTCGAGCTCACCAATGCATTCTTTGCAAAAAAAATTCAAGATAGACCTTTGAATCATCAAATTTAGACTAGAAATAGTAGAGAAAACATGTCTTGAAGATGAGCAAAATGAGCTAATCATGACTGAAATAAGATTTTACAGTAACCAAAAATACTCCTCTGCGAATGTGGGGACCAGGTCCACAATTGTGGAGGTCCACCAACTTAGCCCTTTCGCGAACATAAAGACCAAGTCAACAATTGTGGAGATCAAATCCCCTTATTTTCCGCGAACAAAGGGACCTGGTTCGTGATCGCAGAGAGCACCTAGCTCCACCTCTCCAAATGCAAAGACTAACACCGAGTGTACCAGCAAAGGCTGCACAAGCTGGTTCATGAAATTGGAAATTTCTTCGATGACGTACATGGGATTCTTTCGTAACCCCATGGGTGCAAACTGACTATGCTATACTACAAAATTCGATGCTTCGGACTAAATGGCACAACCAAAAGTTCCATACGAGATCATTACGACTTAATATAGATCCCACTCCCAAGGCCATTTTTAACCAAATTCCATTGAGGGGCTCAAAATGAGTTCAGAAGCCTCGGGAGTTTAAAAAAGGTCATTCTAGACTAAATTCGACATTCCAAATCTAACAGCACTATTAGAATATTTATCAATGAGTGTGTTTTTCAGGAACGTTGACCAAAGTCAATTCTAGGCCAAATTTTTATGGCCAAAATGCTGAAACGCCTAAACTCTCATCGAAGGGCTCAGTTCTTGAGCTGACCACACTTCTAGCCATTTTAAAACTGATAGAACCGTCAAAATTCTATTCTAAGGCCGTTTTCCTAGAGTTTTGACCGAAATCAACCACTGAAACTCCAATAGCTCCAAAACACAAAAATCAGCATAAAACCAAATAAACAATCAAGCAATTAACAAATTAGTTCCAGCAAGTCGTAAATGGCCTGGAGTTGCTACCGGAAAGCTCTAAATGCTAAAAAGAACAAGGAGGGGAGAAAATGACCTATAGTATCATTAAAAAGGACTTTTGTTTGTGAAAATCAAAGATAATCGCAGTCTCAAACATGAACGGATGAACATGTTCGCGTGCATTCTCCATTGAACTCATAACACCCTCACGAAGCAAACAATGCCAGGATAGAACTTCGCTTGGAAGGAAACCCCAAACTTGCTTCTAGAACGGTAATAGCTCCTCCAAATCCTTTTTAGTCGCCATATTGCACTCAATTGTACAAGAAATATCTGAAATCACGAGAATCACCTAAGAAAACCAAAACCATGATGAAACCACCAGATTGATAAATGAAGAACCCCAGAAGGAACCCAAATAACTTTAACATATAAATTACCTACCTTAACTCCAAAATCCATCATCTTTGCCTATTAGAAGCATCCTATCGATCCTTATCTATACTGGACAATACTAACCCAGTCTGAAATATCATCTACCAAACTTCATAATACTAACTTTGGAACAATTAACACATCATCTGGATATTAGAGAACCACGCTGGTCAGAACAAGGAATCTGACTTAGAGAAAAAATCCAAAATCATGCTTTCTTCCCAAAAATCACGTTCTCCATCTGACATAATCCTTCATGACTAACCAACCTTCCCTCACCATTTAAGCATCCCATTGACGATCAAGATGCACTAAACTCTGCCCAAGTAACCTTCCAAAGATAATCACCTTATAGTAACTAGGTTGCACCACGCCCAACTACTAAAGTCCAAGATCTACTAAGTGGATAGGTGATAAGCGAACACAACCAACCCGACTAAAAACATGAAGCAACCATAGAACCTACAATCCTAACTCAAACTCACTATTCTTGACCTTGAAAGATACCACTATCAACATAGAGAAACGACCAGATCACTAATAATGAACACCAAAGTAATCACACCCTAAACATTCCGCCTTCCATAACCAATTCTCCAAACGCTTAAAAGGAAAAGGACTCAGGAACCCAAATACACTAGGCACATGATACTATTGTCAAAGGAAAGACCACTGCAAGAAAGGAAGAGATCTATCAGGAGTGTCAAAATCTACCATGATAACACCTATAGCTGCCAGTTCTAAAGCTCAAAATCCCAAGGAATAATATATTGCTAAGGCAAGGTTTAAGCTTACTAGGTCCAACTACTCAACAAAAAAAGATCCCTAATAACCAACATAGCCCAAGGGTTCCAAGGGAACAACATGATACTAAGGCAAGGTTTGAGCCTACTAGGTCAAACTACTCAACCAAAAGGACCCCCAATAGCCAACAAATCCCAAGGATCATACCTATCACACATTCTACGCTTGGCAGCAACCTCACACTAGCTATCAACAAAAACAAGAGCAACCTGCAATACCAAACACAACCACAAGCTAACATGGAAATACTTGCCAAGGCAAGCTAATTAAGCACTACTACGAATACTATCCGACCACCATAGCAAATATAAACCCACTATCAAGGCAACTCACTATTGAAAGAGAAATCAACTTACAACACCAAGGTACACATAAGTCTAGAAAAAAGTAAAACAATAGCCATATAATGAATGTAACAACTCAAGTAAGAACTAATAGGTATAGAGATCCTAACATAACATAATACAAACAAGGAAGGATCTATAAGAGAATTCACACAATCACGTTCAATACCTAGAGCTTGTTCTCTGTCTGGCCTGCAAAAGCCTAGGAGGAATCATAACCAACCTCAGCCTGGATGCCAAAACCATCTCCAGCAATACACTCTAAACACTATATTTTGGTTTGATGAAACATGAACCCATGAGACTAGTCTACCCGAGTAGACTTTCTAGCTACCCTACGCTAGGGATACTCTCTAGCTCGGTGGCCCATTTTCCAACACCTACGACAAGGCCTAATAACTCCTACTTGGAAGATTGATCCCTATTTGAGGCACTCTCGATAAAAATGATCAAGGCTGCCACAGTCATTAAAACCCGATGTTGAATTCCCTGCAATAATATGACCATAGTAAGTAGGAAGTGCACTAGAACCCCTCAAGCCTTGGCCTGAGCTAGAACCACCCTATCCGAAGTCATCCAGTTAAGATATCTAGAGAGATCTATCAGATTCCCCTCTCCTAACAACTTGAGAACTTCTTCTAACACCTAGCGAACTACCCTTGACTGACTAAACTGAGGCCTCATAGCCCTGAACCTGTCGGGCTTGTCATCGAGACTACACGGAATACCTAGCTAAAACCAAGGGAATCCTATGACCTGAATATCCATATTGTAAGCCCTGGACCACAAAGCCTAAACTCTACCTATCATAGGTATTATGACCTATCTCAGGACCTCCTACTACTATTGCTATAATGTTGTTCGGTCAAAAAGGGAGATATCCATAACTAGTCTGGTATCCGCAACTGAAGGTATCAAAACATGACTACTTTACAACCCTCACATGATTCACAACCTGAGGAAAGGAAGGTCCTACTGCTACCAAATGCTTTGATGCCAAACAAAGTGGTAAAATCAATCCCTTAATAAATCCCTTGCTCAAGAAAAGGGAAAGCAACTAATTTGGCTAAACTACCTCCAATGAAGCCTCCAATACACTTTTCAATCACATCACGATATTCCCTTGGAAAATCCACACAGGATAGCCTAAAAAGTCTCCTAAGATGGACCTAAATTGCTCAAGATATTACTCCCTTAATTCCCTAAAAATTCAATCCGAAAAGGGCATATAATAGTAGCTAAGCTCAAAATTTTACCTCAACTGGAAGTCCTAATCCAATTTCTAAGATACCAACACATTCCTCACAAAACATCCTTCGAGATGGACCTTTGAATCATCAAATTTGGACTAAAATAGTTGAGAAAACATGTCTTGAAGATGACCAAAATGAGTTAATCGTGACTGAAATGAGATGTTATAGTCACGAAAATACTCTTCCACAAATGCAGGGACTAATTAATGATAGCGGAGATCCACCAACATAACCCTCGATGAATCTAAAGATGAAGTCTGCGATAACGGAGGTCAAATCCCCTCCTTCTCTATGAAGGTAGGGACCTGGTTCATTATCGTGCAAAGCAACCAGCTCCGTCTCTACGAATGCGAAGACCAACACTAGGTGCACTAGCAAAGGCTACACTAGTTGGTTCATGAAATTAGAAATTTCTCTAACGGGGTGTTCGAGATTTGTTCAGAATCCCTTACACACAAACAAATTATGATATCCCACCAAACTAGACATTCTAAACTTAATGGCATAGTCTAACTTTCCATACAAAGTCATTATCACTGAATATAGGTCCTACACTCAAGGCCATTTTTAATCAAATTTCATAGAAGGGCTCAAAATGAGTCTGATTGCCTCAAGAGTAAAAAAGGATCTTTCTAGATGAATTTGACATTTTGGAGCTAACCACGCTATCAAAATTTCTACCCAAGTATATTTTCTAGGAATGTTGAACAAGGCCAACTCTAGGACAAATTATAACAGCCAAAATCCTAAGTGGCCTAAACTCGCACTGAAGGCCTCGGTTCTCAAGCCAGTCATGCTTCTAAACTAATTTAAATCATTTCAGAGCTGATGAAAACATCATACTTCCATTATGAGGCCGCTTTTATAGAGTTTTGACTGAAGTCCATCATTCAAACTCTAAGATCTCTAAAACATGAAAATTGGCATAAAAACCAAATGAACGATTAGGCAATCGAGCTATCACTGTCAACAAGTCATAAGTAACCTAGGTCATTACAAGACAGTTCTAAATGCTAAAAAGAATGAGGAGTGGAGAAAATGACCTTGAGGATCATTACACTCAGTACTTTCGATGGAAAAGTCAATAGACAACACAAGTCATTATAATATCGTCCTATAAGAGAAGTTAGACGTTTCTGTTTATTCTTAAAATTCATTAACTCTGCTATTTATCATGAGTACTGGTGATTTATTATGAGAAATCCACTCATAAGAAATGACCCATATAAAAGTTATTAAGTTATGATCTAGTAAAAGGAATCAATAAGATTATTATTTTTATTTAACAACTGCATACCTTGTCTGATTAAATTCATAGCATCACTAAGCTTTTTGGGAAATACCTCCAATACAGTGGCGTGATCAAGATTTTCACTAAGGGGTACAATATGAAGAATAGAAGAAGTAGACAGATGAACTAGCCAATCAGAGAGGGATCCACATGTCACGACCTGACTTTACAGATTATGAGGGCACCTACCTTAACCCGCTATTAGGATAGCTAGCCCGTAACACAAAACAGCTAGTAATTTAGTATAAGGGTAGAAAATAACTCTAAAGAAACCAACTGATAATATGACAATAAGGAAATAAGATTGCTAATATATTGATATACAACCTAACTACAAAAAACCTTCCCAGTACCTAGATGTCACCTCTAGAGAGCTATTATAGATATAAAACATAACAATTGAGTCACAAGATATATACATATACACGACCAAAATAGTGTATAAGGCTAGTCTTTGAGAGCAAAAGACAGGCCACTAATACATTAGAAGACTAAAAGAATCCAAAAAAGCTCAATGCTCACCACAATCTCCTAAAATGACAGCTGCAATAGGGAGAATCAAAGTTGTTGGCTCGTGCTTGGTCCTACTATATGAAACAGATGCAGAGTGTAGGGTGAGTACCAAAAATAAGGTACCTAGTAGGCATCATAGGCCGAATGAGTAAGAACAGTAAATAAAGTGGATATAAGCTAGAATATAACTTCATAAGTAGCTAATAATCAGAACCAGATAAATATACAGGTGAATATAAAAGTAACTAGAAAGTGCATGATAGTTCAGTGATGTTCGCGGATGTAAGGACCAAATGCCAATGCCTATACGCCAACCTGTCCCCCATAAGCCCTGAAGTTACAACCACGCACAATGATAAGGTAAGGAGGCGTACCGAGATAGGGTCTAATGGTGTCAACGCTTGTATAGTCTCATACCTGAATAATACATATGTAATCACAATTTGACAAAACAACCTAATCTGGCCTTAAACCCATCTATATATCTTGACCTAGCATTAGAGTTAGGTTGTACCTTGGCCTTAGACTCAGGCTATGACATGGCCTAAAACACAGGTTGTCACTTGGCCTTAAACCTAGGTTATAAACTTGACATGGCCTTTAACTAGGCTTAAGGTCAGACGTGGCGGATGGTCTGGCTGGCCTTCAAACCTCAGATTAGTCCAACATTGCCCAAATGATACAACCTCAAACTACGCAGCCACAAATGACATAGCGCCAAACTAGGGGTATACAAAGTATACTAATCCTCGTCTATCACTTTCCTAGTGGAAGGATACATGAAAATCAAGGGAAGTTCTTGGGTTTTTGACTATGAGAGACCTTAATCTGCACTCTAATGTGATTCACTGGTCACCTTTATATTCGGGTTGAGTCTAAAGTGTCACGAGAGCATTCTAAGATAGCCAGCTGATTATCTAAATAATCAAGTTCCCACCTCATTGCGGCCTATCTAAGGCTCAACTCTACCACATTCAAGTCTGCTACTCCATTCTACAACGATCTATGCCTCTCAAGTCACACCAGGTAAGTACAAGTAATATGTCAGTCCTAAACAACACAGGTCTAGGGCATCACTAGCATAAGCCTAGAATAGGGACCAATAATGATCAGATAATTGTAAATACAATAGATAATCATAAGTGCAATAGACGATCAACATACCAATTGCAAGTAACCTCAACATATTAAATAGATACCCAAAGAAGATTTACACATTCTAACTTAGTCTAAAAGAAGAAGAAACCATAGTCTACCTGAATATCGATCAACAACACTCCAATTCACTCTACAGGAGCTTTCCTCTATTGAGTGGCCTCAAAATTCTACCAAACAATCAAAAATAGGATCATAACATCAATATGACCGTTCCAGCGCCAAAATCACAACAAACAAAAACAAGACTAATCTTGGTGCTAAATACTGAAAAAGTAGGACCACATTCAGAACCCCATAACGAACCCTCTACGATGGTCTTTACAGCTACCCCAGCCCATGCCTCAATTTGGGGCTCAATCCAATGTCCAGAAAACACTAATAAGTCCAATACAAAATAACATTTCTTTTCAAGAAATAATAGAATATGAAATAGTTCCACAATTAGTTTTACCTCAAACATAGCTCAACGAAAAGATTCCAATAATTCCACATCATTTGTCTAGAAAAATCACAGAATAGTCTGAAATTTCACTTAAATCTAATTCAAAATGATCGAGTAATCAGTTTTTGAAGTTTTTGACAAATAAGTCCAATTCATAGAAACAAAATAATAAACATTACCTCAAATGACATGCAAAAAAAAATAACTTTTGACACTTTCACGATGTTTTACTCAACATTCTACATAGTTTAGCCTTTTGACTAGATCAATTTGGCCTCAAAATGATTGATATATCATTGTTCAAAATTTTCCCTCTCTGTTATTCGAATATGGAAATGAGTTAATTATATGGCACCGAAGTGCTCATTATCGTGATTGTAGAGCACCTTCTTAATGAACATTGTAATTGCGATGGACAAGGATGCAATAGTGATGAGTACATATCATACACCATAGTTTAGGTAAGACTCATTTTTCATTGGGATGTTCGAAACTCATTCAGAATCTCATGCACACAAATGAATTATTCAACCCTCCCAATTTTGACATTATTAATCCAAGGAAATAGTAAAAATTTTCAAATAAGATCATTAAGGCTAAACATAGGTCCCACTTCCCGAAGCCATATTTTACCAAAAATTTATCGAGGGGCTCGAAATGACTTTAGAAGCTTTGGAAACTAAATAAAAGATTGTTCTAGATCAAACTCGATGTCCTAGAGCAATTCATGCTGTTAGAATTTCCAATCAGGTGTGTTGCCTAAGAATATTGACCAAAGTCAACTATTGGGCAGTTTTAAAGGTTAAAATTTGAAACGCAGTACAAACTCAACCGAAGGATCAGTACTCAAATTGACAATGCTTCTAGTCCAATTTGGCCATTATGGCTTCGATGAAACTGTTAGAATTCCGCTCTGAGGCTGTTTACCCACATTTTACTTCATGCATAACATTTCAAGCTAAACAAGCCCTCCAAGATAAAAACAAAACTGCACAACATCCATATGAACAACCAGGTTATCAAACTATCGGTGTCAGCAGGTTATAAATGGCATGTGGTCACTACAAAATGCTCTAATCGGTGAAAAATGAGTGAAAGCATAGAAATGACCTAAGGGAGTTCATTAAAACATCCACTCCTATAGAAACTTTCATTTAAAAAAGGCAAACCTGAATACTCAAATAGACCGGGGTACTGCTCCTGCATGTCTCGCTAGGTCTTCCAAATGGCCTTTTCAATCGAACGATGCTTCCACTGGACCTTAGCCTTAGGTATAGCTCTGGACTGAAGCTGTTTGACAAACCTGGTTAAAATGGCCACCGACTATTTAATAAATGCGAAACAATTATCTAATTCAACGAAATCATATTATAGCACAAGAGACTTATCTGGCATATACCGTCATAGCATAAGAACATGAAAAACTAGTGTATAGCTTAATATGTTAGAGGTAGAGATAACTCGTAAGCAACTGCACTAATACAACCTAATATATCGGGGGCTAAGCTTACCTTGATGGCCAAATCTCAGCATTCTCTTTAAGGGGGATAACTGTAGAAAAACTTGGTCATAATTTCAAAACATATAGGGTGGCATTTACAATCTGCATAACTCTGCTGCGACTCAGGGCTATGCTCAACCTATCCTGAATCACCCAAACATTGAATAGACCCTCTTAAAGCAAATTTGTACCATACAGTCTAGGCTTTGTAGACTCAAACTAACCAATGGGAATGCAACAATGCTTACCAAATAAAGCCTCAAACAGGGCTATCTGAATGATGGATGGTAGTTGTTGTTGTATACAAACTCCACTAACGTTAAGAATGGATCCCATGGATCACCAAACTCTAATATATAATCCCACAACATATCCTTGAGGGCCTGGATAGTACGCTCTAACTGGCCATCAGTCTATGGATGGAAAGTTGTGCCCAACTCTCTTTGAAAAACCCTCCAGAAGCTGGAGGTAAACTGTGAACCCTGATATGATATGATGGACATTAGTACCCCATGAATATAAACTACCTCGTGAATGTATATACATGTTAACTGCTTGGCGTTTTAGAATGGTTGGACTGATAGAAAATGATCTGATTTAGTCAACAGATCAACGATGATCGAGATGTTATCAATAACCTTGGAAGTTCGATTCAATCCCACCACAAAGTCCATGGAGATCCACTCCCACTTCCGCTCAGGAATGGGTGACCTTTGTAGCTCTCCCCCGGGTCTCTAATGCTCAGGTTTTACCTGCTAACAGCTAGATAAGGGATACATAATCAACTATATCTCTCCTCATACCATTCCACTTGAAATGCTACATCAAATCCTGATACATCTTTGTTGTGCCTGGATGGATAAAGTATCTAGAATCATGATCCTTTTATGCAATCAACTATATCAATTCTCCAACTCTGGGGACACATAATTATCTATTAAATCTTAAAACCCAATATGAGCTTATAATAGCCTAACCATCACCACCCTGTAAAACTCAACCTTTGAGAGCTATCAATGACTCAACCTCACACTATCTGGCTTAGATCTGACCAAGTAGAGAAGACTAAGCCCTAATGAATGATAACACCTGCCCAAAGTCCGAAATATCTAATTTCACCATCCTATTAGCTAATGACTGGATGTACAAAGCCAAAGGCTGCTCCAAAGTAGGCAAATAAACTAAGTTACCCCTGTTAATCACCTTTCGACTCTAGTAATCTACAACGACATTAAGCTTGCCTAGATGGCAAAGAATAGAGAGGACATAATCTGCTAACAGCTCGATCCATTGTTTCTACCTAGAATTCAAATTCCACTGGTTTATAATATACTACAGGTTATGATGATTTGTTTATATATTACAGGCTACCCTATATAGGTTATGCCTCTATATCGTGATCTGAAATACTACTACTGCCAACTCTATATTGTATGTGGGGTAATTATGCTCATGAACTCTCAACTGTCGAGACGTATAATCAATAACTTGACCTCGTTGCATCAAAAGCCATCTCAGGCCAATCTTAGAGCCATCACAATATACATTAGACCCTTCACTCTCAACCGGAATGGTCAGAATAGGAGTAGTACTAAGAAACTCCCTGAGCCGTAAAAATCTCATCTCATATTCATCAGGCCACACAAAAGGAATACCTTGGAAAGTTAACTAACTCAATGATGCAGAAATAGTAGAGAATCCCTCAACAAACTACCTGAACTACCCAGCTAAACCAACACAGCTCTTGACCACACTAACAGATGCGAGCCTAACCCAACTATGGATAGCTTCAATCTTAGCTAGATCCACTATAATGTTATCCTTAGATGCCACATGCCCTAGAAATACTGCAAACTCTAACAAGAACTCCCACTAGAAAATTTGGCATAAAGTTGGTGATCCTTTAATGTCTAAAGTACAATCCGCAGGTGCTGAACTTACTACTCACAACATCGGGAGTATACCAAGATGTCATTAATGAAGACTATAACAAAAGAATCTAAGTAAGGACTGAATATATGATTCATCATATCCATAAAGCAGTGATGGAATTAGTCAACCCAAAAAACATAACCAAAAACTTATAATAAGTCCAGAATGTAGTCTTAGGAATGTATGTTGTCCTAATCCTTAGTTAATGATAATCAAATCTAAAATTGATCAATAGAGAACTCGACAACCCCTGTAACTGATCAAATAAGTCATCAATGTGAGGCAAGGGATAATACTTTTTCACCATCACCTTATTCAATTGCTTGTAATAAATATATATCTGAAGAGTTCTATCTTTCTTCTTGACAGACAGAATAGGAACACCCTAGTGAGAAACACTCGATTGTATAAAACCCTAATCTAGAAAACCCTAAACATTGAGCTCTTTAAGCTCAGTAAAGCCCATCTGATAAGGAGGACTACAAATGGGCTTAGTACCTAGATTCACATCTATGGAAAAATCAACATCCCTTTCTAGAGGTAGACAAGGAAAATCAGCAGGAAACACATCTAGATACTTACAAACTACCGAAACTAAATCAACAGAAAAAGCCTTAACTGATGCATCACAAATGTAAGCCACATTTGCTAAATAACTAGTAGATACCAACTTTTCTGTCCAAATATAGGAGATAATACCAATCGGTGTGCTGCAAATAGATCCCTGCCACATATTGGAGATATACCAAGTATGTCCAAGGTAACAATCTTAGGATAACAATCCAAAATTTTATGATGAGGAGCCAACCAATCCATGTCCAAGATAATATCAAAATCAAGCACATCTAGTAACATCAAGTCTACCTGGTATCTTATCATAGAATAGTAACTATGCATGACCTGTACACTTGATCCACTATGAAAAACTCTCCTATCAAATTTGAAACACAAAGTGGCACTAAAAGAGGCTCCCGGCTCACCCTAAATGAGAGAAAAATAAACAAATACATATGAATAGGAAAACTCGAGATCAAATAAAGTTGAGGCTAGCACCTGGCATAAAATAATCATACCAAAAATAACATCATTTGATGCCTCAGCCTCTGATCATACTGGAGCTGCGAAGAGAAAACCTTGATGAACTCCCCTTTTAGTATTGCTTTTACTACCAAACCTGCCTCCTCTAGAATCATGTTAGTCATATCTAGACCTATGTTGTCCATCTCTAAAATTTCTCTAGTCATCCCTTTGACATTGTGATGTACAGCAAAAATATAATATTTTTGATGCTTAAAACTTGGAATTTGTGTCTTCTCAATGCAATGTTAGTTATTTTTATGTGTTTTTGTGTTTATGGTTGGCCATGCTTTTGGGAGAATAGTGCAAAGTTGTAGAATTTTGTTGTTATACAAGACCTTTTACGGGTATTAGATCATTCTATGGGTCATAGAGAAGTTTCGTAAGGAATTCCAGTGAGGGGCCAAGTTATTGAAGTTGATTTTATGATCATGCAAATGAGCTGTGGATTTATTTACGAGTTGTAGAAGATATTTCGTGCCCTAAGGATCAGTGAATGAAGACTTTCTAAAGTTCATCAGACGAGGCCTCCTTTATGGATGGTAAACCATTATACAATTCGTAAAGGGGTGTCATACAGAAGAAGTCCAATTTTCCAAAAACAATATATGAGGCCCCGATTACGGCCGTACAGAGCTTTAGTAAGGCGTGCCAACCAGTTCTCCTAAGTCTTTTAGGATTTGAATTTTAGTTGTTATAAATAGGATTTTTAGGTTATTTTTTATAAGTTCTCATTAGTTTTGATAAGTTTTAATCTATTACTCAGAGAACTCACTAATTTAGAGAGAGAAAATTATAAGAGAGTCTTTGAAAACACTTGTGGTTGAATTTGATCTCAAATCTTGTGATACTTATTAAAGTTGGATTGATTGTTCTTAATTCTATTTTGTAAATGTTTAATTATGTCTTCTCTATTCATAATTCTTTCATCTGCACATAGCATAAGTAGCTAAATCCACAACTAGGGTTATGGGGAACCATGAAGACCTAACAAAGTAAAATCGGATAAGTCATAATTCTTGGAAGGTGTATGCATGTATTAATTAACTCTCTTCATTTGGCATATTTTCTAGTGGTGGACAACATTAGAACTCGCCTATATTACTAACTAGACTAAGGTAGTAATGAATAAAAATAGAGTTTAATTAATAGGATTCGATCAATATTTCTCGTCTAATAAACCAAACTGGGCTAAGGAGATGTTGTATTAGGACTAATAGGTAATAGTCTGTAATGCACACTATAGAGATGGGCCAAGTCACATAGTGAATTCACCTCTCACCTTTGACCAAAGGTCTTGATGAATATAAATTATTGTCAAACATGCTATATACTAGAAAAGAGTTAGATTATCTGGTGATGCTGAGTTGGGGAATCATGGGGAACACAATACCCTATTTTCTCTCCATATTGACTTCTCTCTTGTGATATTAGCTTAGTTTTATTTTTTCAATTGATTATTGGAAACCCCCTGCCTCGGTGGAATTAAGTTGGTTAATCATTCAAATTACAAATTGATGAATTCTCGTGAGTCTACGTATTCCCTGTGGGTTCGACACTAACCTTTATTAGGTTCTATATCTTGACAACAATTATTTTATCCTCTAAAAAAAGGTGTAACTTGGGCGACATTAAGATTTTGGTGTCGTTGTCGGGTAATAAAGCCAGACTTAGCGAATTCATTAGTGATTCGAGTGTTAATCCTTAGTTCCCTTATTTTACTTTTATTTTCTATTTTTGTTCTTTTGTAGGGCTAAGTGTAGTGTATGCCCAATACTCAGAGTCAAGGAAATCCTTTAACTCTATTTAATCTAGAGATCCACAGAACCTTAAGAAGAATGGCCCAAGACAACGCCCAATAACGCAGCTTATACACCACAGAATAGGAATAATAATGATAATGCTGGGAATGAGAACCCACTTCCTCTGGAGGATATCCTCCACAACCACAGGATTTCAACACCAATACTTAATAATGGAAGTAGTACAGGTTGAATCCTATGGCTATGGAGGTGACTGGGGCCATCGTATTGCAACCATTATCGGCAGACACAAAGTTCACAGTCTCGAGCGGGTTGCTTTAGATACTACCTAACCGAGGGCTATTTGCGGTCTTACCATCAAAGGATCCACATAGCAACCTACACAATGTCGCATTCATTTGCAAAAGTGTGATGGGAACACAAATTTGTTTATGGGTGTTGTGGGACTTCATGTCTTCCCATTGTCTCTTACAGCAATGCTGCATTACGGATATCTGAGCTCTCGCATAGTTCAATCACTAGTTGGAAGACTTGTATAAGGCCTTTTTGGAGAGGTACTTCGCTAAATTAAATAAGCTTAAGTTGAAGGACCGGATCAGTAACTTCAAGCAACTTCCTGGTGATTTGATAAGCACTACTTAGGAGCGATTAACAAAATGTTTGAGGAGGGTCCCTGACCACGAGATAGTTGATGATGCCTTGGTGGAGATCTTCTATCATTACCTTGATGAGAAAAATCAAGCCTGTGTTGACACTATCATAGCGGTACATTTTTGGACCAACCATTTGCAAGGATAGCAGAGCTAGTGGAAAGAGTGGTCAAGACAAATCATGCATAGGGAAAGCGAGATAGAGATTCCATAAAGAGTTCATGTTCTACTAGTGTGGGTCCAGAGCAAGCCAGAGTTACTGAAAAACACATATAACAGGTTGCTCAGTTTTGCACATCCATGGAGGTGATGATGAAGCAGAACCAAGAGAGAGCGAATCTATTGGTTCATCAACTTCTACGTGTACCCATGTATAAGGAGCCATATTATGAGAAGGATGCATATTATGTTGCAAATTAGATGGTGGGTTTTCAGGCCAATGCCAAGAGTCCAATCAGAACTATTGGCACCAAACTCAAGGAAACCAAGGTTGAAACTTTAATAGAGATGGATCTTACAGGGAAAAATATGAAGGTTCTTACGATAAAAATAGGGTTATAGAGAGAGATGCAGATTGAGGTCGCAGAGAAGGCTTCAGAAATGGTCCTTATGTACCACCACACAACCGCGATGCAGGTCCAAGCAGTTTCAGAATCGAGAAGATATTTTATCATATGTTTAAGAAGGCTAAGAACAGGATAAGATCCTAAGGGGCATGAAAACATGGATCTCAAGTATCAATCAAAATATATAGTCTCACACTATGGTTGTCAAACAACTGAAACTATAATTTGGTCAAGTGTTGACTCAACTCAATCAGCGTCAGAACCATACTTCCTAATAACGAAGTTCAAAATCCTAAAAATGATCAGTAATGTAAGGCAGTAACTACTCGGGTTGGCAAGAGCACCATTGATCCTCCCATGTCATTTGATGAGGAAGATGCTCATGAGGAGATTGTTACAGCTGAGGATGTGGACTAAGGAGATGATCATGGCAAGGAAGGGGTAAGTGAAGCTGCTAATGCACCACAGAGGTTAAAGCCCATTCCTAGGCCTCCTCCTCCCTTCCCTCAAACAATCAAAAAGAGGGAATAAGAAGGCAAATTCAAGCACTATCTTGCCATGTTGAAGAAACTCTCCATCAACATCCCACTTATCAAGGCCTTAGAGAAGATGTCAGGATATGCAAAGTACATAAAGGACTTGGTAACTAAAAAGTGCACTGTGAGTCAGCAGCTCTCCCAAGAGCTTCAACATTGTTGTACTATTGCTATGAGGTCCTAGGTTCAGAAATGAGAAGATCCTAGTTCTTTCACCATACCATGCACCCTTGGAGGTGTGGAGTTCACGAGGCCACTATGTGATCTAGGTGCCAGCATTAATCTGATGCGCCTTGCGGTCTACAAAAAGCTTAGATTAGGAGCCCCTACACCAATTAACATGTGGTTCTTGAAGATGTATTGTATGGTGAAGAAGCCTGTAGAGATACTGTATGATGTGTTAGTTAAAGTTGAGAAGTTTATGATCCTCGCGTACTTTGTCATCCTAGATTGCAAAGTTGACTTCGACGTCTCAATCATCTTGGCAAGACCGCTCCAAACCATTGGTTTAGATTGAATGACGAAGAAGTCATTTTCAATATCTATCAGTCCATGAAGTGTCTAGATGATTTAAAGAATGAAGTCTGGGAAATTGATAAAGTTTGAGTAATCAATTTGTCCAAGTTATGCCATGACAATAAATCAAGTGTTGCTTGGGAGGCAACCCAAGGAACCCTGGCGCTTAAGCGCCTAAGTATGTACCTTTTTGACCCCTTATGTTTTAATCTGCTTTAGTTTGGTGCATTAGGGACAATGTTCATCATTTTTTATGGGGTGTTGGTAGTTATGGGCCTTAGTGAGGTCTAAGTAGCTTAGGGTCTATAACTACCCCAATTTGTATCCCGGGGTTTTCTTGCTTGTGTTCTTTTTTCCTGTGGACGTTTAATTTCTATTGCACCAGTACATTAAGGATGTTTAGATAATATCTGTAGCATATAATATCAATACTTGTGGCATATAGCATGTTTTCGTGTCTGGTTTGAAAAATGATACCCACCAAAAAAATTTCATTAGTATTTAAATAGCAACCATGCATGTTTAGGTGAGTGACAATGTTTGTTCTGATAAGTGAGGGTAAATTTAGATAAAAAGCATGATTCGAGCATCTTTTGTTGTTAATATGTGCAGTGTCATGTGAGGGTGAGCTTAACTTGCCAAATTCATGTGTTTTGTGCTAATTCAGAATTTGTCATGTTACTCTAAGTTAGATTGTAGATTAACTGATTTAGGAAAGGATCTTAGGTCATTGTTCTTCAATTGTCCACTTAGCCTATAATAACCAACCAAAATGATGGTATAATTCATTGTTCATAATGTTTAAACCTAACATTTACCTATTCTTTGAAAACATCTGATTAATCTAGACTTGTTTAGTGAACAATCCTAAAATTGTCCCTAGTCCTTCCTTGAATATTATGCACCTTGACTAAGGCAAAAAGCCTAAGTACAGGGTGGTTACCAAAAGTGGCCCTGGTTCAGAGGATGGATATTGTGCATCTTAACACAGACCAAAAGCCTAAGTTAAGGGTAGCTAGTATAAGGGTAAAACTCAAATGTAAAGGGGTGAGTCAGTGATACAGAGGAAAAAGAGGAAAATCATATAGTAGATGCAAGAAAAATAAAGTGATGCCTTAGGGTGATTTAAAAAGTAAAATGAAGTGTAAAACCAAAGCAAAATTTTGAAAAATGACAAGAAAGCACCTACAAAAGCTTGAAATAGGAGAAAGGGAGAATAAAGTAAAATAGCAGATTTGGTAGGGCAAAAGTGTAGAAAAACACAACTTCAAGGAGGGACTTTAGTCACTATTTTCCCATAATATCATACCAAAGTGCGCGAACCTACGTTACAAACCAAGAAAGTCCTAAAGTGATCCTAGTCCAGTTGGTTGAATGACTGAGAATGAGTATAAGGGCAATCCTATGGTATTATACATAATGCATGAGTATCATTTATATGAGTGAGTGATTTCGTATAGTCCCAAGGTTAAACATAAAAACATCATTGAGAGTCAGATATGGGATTTCGTTTTGTGAAGGCACTTAAATTGCATTGTTATCACTAGACGTTTTTAGTGATTGTGAATTATTGATACTCCCTTGCTTGAAATAGTTGTGTAGTCACATGTACCGATATGTATTGGTTTGCTAGATAGTTATCTGATCCTATTTTGAAAAGTTGATGTGGATATCTGAGTGGGAGATTTATGTGATGTATACCATGGGATTGATGTCTGTGTGCTACTATATTGTCTATATAGATTGAGTCTATCGCTTGAGGACAAGCAACAATTTTAAGTTGAGGTGTTGATGTGACACCAAAGTACAACATTTTGATACTTAAAACTTGGAATTTTATGTGTTCTTAATGCGATATTAGTTACTTTTATGTGTTTTATGTTTATCTGCGCAGGATTACACGTTAGCCATGATTTTGGAAGAAAAGTGCAAAGTTGTAGAATTTTGTTTAATGGTTATGTTCACGCTTTAATAAGAAAGTTGTCGCTGTCAGCAATTAACCTAACCAAAGGTTAGGATCGAATCCACATGGAATACAGGGTTTGACTATGAGAATTCACTATTAATCATTTCAAGTATCTATAACTAAACTCTCTAAATGGGTAGGGGGGTTCTGATTCAAGAATAAAGTAAAATAAACACTATACTACAATAGGGGAAGACACTCCATTTTAGGGACAAGTTGGGAATTGTGTTTCCCGTGGTTCATTGACTCGATTAACCTAGATAACATAACTACAATTAGAGATTCGCATGCAGGATGGTAAATTAGGTTCTTCTATCCCTTTTGTGAAGGTGAAGATCAAATTTTACCATGGCGATTGGTCGGCAACCATGGAGTGCCAACTAACTGTTACCTATTTTCCAAGTTAACCTCCCCTTGGACAGGTTTGGTTAGTTAGACGAGAACACATCAATCAAATCATTTCATCTATTTCACTTTTTCTATTCATCACTATCTTGGTTAGGATCGTGATCGTAGTTGGGGTTTGATGTTGGCCACCACCAAACAACAATCATAGCAAAAAGAAATAACCAATACATTCAAAACTCCAATCATAGAAATGCACTAACCTAGGTTATCTCAAGTCAAATACCTATGGTTCCCACAACCCCAAGTTGTGGGTGCTTATCTACTCATGGCTAAGGCAAAACCAACAAAATGCAAATAAAGACATGATTGAGAATTTTACCCAAAGCAATGAAGATTGAAGACACCAGAAGTTGCAAAACACAAGCTTGATAGATTGATAATAAGCACAAATTAAGATTTGCAATCCCCAAAATTGGGTTTCCCAAGAGAAAATGATAAACTGAGCTAAAACCCTAAAAGTTGCCTTGAGAGTGTATTCAAAGATGATATTCTCTTCTGAATTTCGAATCTCCCCTAGTAAAACCCTAACTTAAAGTATTTATAGTTTTTACAAAATAACCTTAAAAGTTTACATAAAAAAGATAGCTGGCAGCTGGTACGCCTCACAGGTACGACTCATAGAGTGACCTACGAGTCGTAATCAGGGTCTCATATTGGGTTCTTGGCATCTTGGACTCAATTGGTATGACCCACTGGTACGAATCATATACTCCACTTGTAGTCTAGGCCTTTAGTTGTTGATCTAAAGTTTGGGCGCTCATATGCACAGCCTGTACATGAGAGTCCAATTGGAGAGAAACCTGCACACCAGCTTCCTTGCATAATCCATGTATCAGAATGGGGAATGGCAAGGCTTGCTAGGTGAAGACTGCCAACTCGTGAATCTGTTCAGCCATAATGTAAGCCCAATCAATTCCATGACCCACTAAGATGCTAGCCAATAATACGGCCCTCTCCAATGTGATCACATTATCAGTGAACATAGGTCTAATGCGCCAATGGATAATGGACCACCAAAAATTTCCCTGAATGAGAGGTGGACCTTCAGAATATACTTAGTGTGGTTTTTAATCTATGTTGGCTCAACACCTTCCTCGCAAATTTGGCTCTCTATCCGCCTAAGGAGATTTGTTCTCAGCCCAGCATCCTTCTGATTAACTGCTTTTCTCATATCTGCAATCCGACGATCAAACTCTGCAGTGGAGTGTAGCACTCTATAATTTGGCCCAATCTATACCCTCCGAATGGTTTCTTCAGAGGTATCCACAACCTCACCTCTGACCAGGACTTTTCTCAATCATGGCTGTTCAATGGGATTCTTGTGCCTCGGAATATTTCTACTAAAAGTATCATAGTAGGAGGCGTAGAATTCTCGAACCAGGTAGGGGGCATACTTTCCCAACACTTGTGATAGCCATCCTACTCCATGGCAGTCAATTTCAGCCTCCAGCCCCAGTGGACTGCTTATCTTTAAGTATTTTAAGCATGCCTTCTCAGGAAACCTCCACACTGGCCTCCTTTGACTTTTTGGTTCCAATCCTTTTTCATAAATCTCTCTCAGCCTACGACATACCATCTTGTGCTTAAGGGGTCTGTGGAGGTGATGGTGTAAGTCGAATTCACTAGCTATTATGGAGCAGTCTCCTATGGATGAACTTGTGATAACTCGAGTGAACTGGATTCAAAAAATGAGGCATCATCATATGATACTTCATTCTCACCCTCCTCTTAGACTGGAAGGGGCTATCCACTTCCATCGGAACCCTTGTTGTTTGTGATCTTATCACAGGCACATTAGCTTCAGGATCTGGGTGCACATTTATATTTTCAATAAATTGTTCATCATCCGACCGCCCCTAAACAATAGAAATAGCACAAATCCTAAGCTACGACATGCGAAAGAATGGTTCCATGAATCATGGGCGGATCTTCACAGATTTCCCATCAGAGGACTACTACGACTACATCATCGTCGAGGCACCTCGGTCTGAACATGCCAGGTTGATTGACAAACCCAAGCGCAAAGCCAAGGGGAGGGGTAAGCCGGAAAGGATAGTTCCTGAGGTGATTGGACGAACCGCGGGGCGCAGAAACATGAAAGCGTAAGAACTCAACGGGATTCCCAGCATCTCGACGAAAAAGAGTATGTAATGTAGATTTTTTCAAAAGGATCTAAATAAGACAAAGGAGAATTCATAATTTCCTTTTTTATCATAAATAATTGCTAACAAGAATTTGGTTCCTTTTATGAACTTGATGTCGATAAATCTGTGAATCTAGAAATTCATTTCGGCCAATTGAACCTTCTCGAACTCTTTCTTTTTAAGAACCAAAAAGCTTTGTGCCAAAATAACAGATGCCAAGAACAAAAGTCCTTGGACATGTAATGGATCTTGAAAAGAAAGTCTAATAGACGTGGGAAAACTGACTAATAGTGCTTGGAACTGATGAAATTCGGGGAAAACATGGGAGCGGTCACTATACTGGGGGGAAAGACATGACCGCGACTTAAGAAAAAAGTACCCTTGAAAAGACTAAAGAAACGGGGGAATGACTACCTATAATAAAGCACAGTCTAATACGAGCCTACCAGAAGAAGCAAGGCTTAGATTACCAGATCCTGGACACAATCTTCCTTGAGATGGAGAACCACTTGACTTTACAGTCAAGTGGCCTAAGGCCCACTTGCCTCACCTTGTTTTTTGCACCTATCCTCTCATCTCTTAGTCGTTGTCCTGAAGTCAAGGAAACACCCCTTTGACCTCTTAGAGGCATGATATCTAGAAAGTCAACACATACCAACACATGATTCCCATGATGTTTTGTTCTACAAATGACTCACACATAAAACAATCAAACAATAAACAATACAAATATCAAAGTGAAAAATAACTGAACCAGGTGTAGGGTTGCAGATACGAGGTAGAGGTATGACTCGTAGGGTGGCTTATAAGCCATACAGTAGCCTTGTAGTACCAAGTTATCTAAGAGAAATGTAGTCTAGAATCAGCTATGAGATGCAGGTATAACTCGTTAGGTAACTTACGCGTCGTAGTCCGAGCTCGTATCTTATTCTAAGAACATATTGAAAATTCATATCTAGGCCACAAGACCACCACTATGAGTTGTAACAAGTGCTACAAATCGTAGGTAAGCCTCGTATGGAAAATGTTAAGGCACCATAGATGATTGTTGCCTTCTACGAAAGGGACACTGCGACTCGTAGGATGACTTACGAGTCATAGTAGGTCCTCATATCAGAAAACAAAGATCACCCTGGGTGCCTCTACCCTTTCCACAATGACTATAAAATTAACTAGGATGCATCAGACAACAAAAATACATAAATAACACAGTAATAAGCCTAATCACTACACTTTACCAATCATCCCAACATGAAACACGAATTCTCCATCTCATTCAAAATATTCCCTGTATGAACTAATCTTGGACATCACCCAATTTCAACAATAATCTAGCACAACTGGAGACACGCAAAGGTTTACTCAAGTTCATACAATAGTCATTCCTAACAGAATGATACCGCTCCAACATTTATGACTTTCAAATCCAACATGGTTTCACCAGATAATTACCCATAAATCATGAAATAAACATATAGAACCATAACATTAGACTTTATAATCACAAAGCAAGGGTAGAATTAATGAATTGACTCATTACAGAGGCATAGACAATTTTAAATCATACTCCTCCCACTACCACAATCATTTTCACATGGTTTTGCTAATCATGATCACAAGATATTCACTCAAACACCCACAGAACAAGATTTTTTTAGATATATACCAAACTTAACTATTAAAACTTATCAGATGAAATATGACTGTGTGACGAGGAGAAGATGAAAAGGCAAAACCTTGGAGAATTTCAATTGCTGGGTGATACTAATAGAAGGATGATTTAGGGATGAATAAAGTACTGCAAAATAATGACTGGGGGCTTATAGAGGAAGAAAAACCATTTTAGAGAGGCAAATGAGGAACCAAAAGACGTTAGTCTTTTATGTTCCAAACTAGGTTACTTTTTTTAAAATTCTACAGGCCGGGACTATGAGACCCCAAATACGAGCCATAGGGCATCCTATGACTCGTAGATCCCGATCTTGTAGCAGACTCAACACTTTGGAAAATGTTAAAGTCATACCTGGGCACTACGGACCCTACTTACGACTCGTAGAGAACTCTACGAATCATTAGGTTGGCTCGTAGGGTGTGTATCAACTTGCCATGGTCAGTGTTTTTCTCTACAAGGCGTGACTACAAGTCAAAATAATGACTACAACTCGTAGGACTGCTCGTAGAGGCTACTCCAAGCAAACATATCTCTACCCCTCATTCTCTAATTTGTTCCTACAACTGATTACACAAAAAACACCAAAATGCAAAATAATGCAGCTGGTTATAAATCTTAACAATCATAACAGAACATTAGACTACCATCCTACAAGTTAAACAAATGGAAACATCACCAAATAATCTAAAACACAAAAGTCGCTTGGGTTGCCTCCCAAGAAGAGCCTTCTTTAACGTCGTGGCTCGACTTTGCCGTCCTAGATACTCAGACTTCTCGGGGAGTCTTATCTCTGCTCCTTCGACACCTCATTTTCTCATCCCACACCGACTCTAGGTATTTAGCCATCTGCTCCATCCTATTTCCAAGCTTTTGTATTATTATGGTTTGTTGTTCCACTTTGTAGTTAGCCTTGATAACCCCCCTTAAGTTTGAGTAAAGTTTTGCAGGCGAGTTTTGGGGTCTTCCGATTCTTATCCATAAAACAAGACTCACCTCTGCAAGGTCTCCAATAAGTCGTTTGCGATGTAGAGCTTTTGTTCAGTCATGGTGCCAACCAACCTGTCAATAGGATAAACAACAAAAATAAAAAGTAAAAGCAAAATATAAAAGAATTTAGAAATTAACACTAGAAATAACTAACAGTTTAATCACGTCAAAACCTAGCCACCCAGCAATGGCTCCATAATTTCTTGTGATGTTCATGGTGTAACAAGAAAGCGGCCGCTATCAGGAATTAATCTAACCAAAGGTTAGGATCGAATCCATAGGAAATACAGGGTTTGACTACGAGAATTCACTATCAATCATTTCAAGTATCTATAACTAAAATCTATAAATAGGGGGGGTTATGATTCAAGAACAAAGAAAAAATAAACATTATACAATGATGCGGGAAAATACTCAATTTTAGGGACAACTTGGGAATTATGTTCCCTATGGTTTGTTGACTCGATTAACCCAGATAACATAACTACAATCAGAGATTCATATGCAAGACTATAACTTAGGTTCTTCCAACCGTCTTGTGAAGGTGAAGGTCGAATTTCACCATGTTGTTTGGATGGCAACCATGGCATGCCAACTAACTGTTACCTATTGTCCCAGTCAACCTTCCCCTAGTCAGGTTTGGTCGATTAGACAATAACACATCAATCAAATCCTGTCATCTATCTCTCTTTTCCTATTTATCACTATCTTGGTTGGGATCGTGATAGTAGGCGGGCTTTGGTATTGGCCACCACCAAAGAACAATCAGAACAAAGAGAAATAAACAATACATGCAAAACTCCAATCATAGAAATGCACTAACCTATGTCATCTCAAGTCAAATACTCATGGTTCACATAACCCCAAGTTGTGGTTGCTTAGCTACTCATGGCTAAGGTAAAACTAACAAAAATGCAAATAATAGACATGATTGAGAATTTTACCCAAAGAAATAAAGATTGAAGACACCACAAGTTGCAAACCACAATCTTGATAGATTGATAATAAGCAGAATGCAAGATTTGCAATCCCCAAAATTGGATTTTACAAGAAAAATGATAAACTGAGATAAATTCCTAAAATTTTCCTTGAGAGTGCATGCAAAGATGATGTTCTCTTCTGAATTTCGAATCTCTCTAAATAAAATCCCAACTTAAAGTATTTATAGTATTCATAAAATAATCCTACAAATTACACAGAAAAGACAGTTGGCAGTTGCTACGCCTCATAGGTACGACTCGTAGGATGACCTATGAGTTGTAATCGGGGTTTGTATTAGGTTCTTGACATCTTGGACTCAACTAGTACGACCCACTGTTATGAGTCATAGCTTGGGCCACGACTTGTATACTCCTATTGTAGCCTAGGCCTTCAGTTGTTGATCCAAAGTTTGGGCTCACTTATTCCTGCTACGAATACACCTACACAAGTCGTAATAAGACTTATAAATCATAGGATGGCCTCGTAGGATTGACCTCCACTTAGTAGATTTCTGATTTTTTTGTCTTTTTTTCTTGCTACGATAGTGCCCTACTATTCATAGCTTGGGCTACAACTCGTAGGTGAACTCATATGTCCTATGCTATAGTAAAATCTACAATTTTTCTGCAAAATCATGTCAACCTAACTTTTCTACAAGAACAACATAAAAACACATAAAAACCATAAAAGTTTGCATTAAGAAATCGTAAAATCCCTTGTTTTAGGCATCAAGTCGGTTGTATTATAACAGCACATCATATGCGAGACCCTTTATAGGCCATAGATCATACTTCGGGCCTAGAGAGGTTTCTTGAGGAATTCCAGTGAGGGTCCAAGTTTTAGAAGTTGATTATATGAACATCCAGACGAGTTTTAGGTTAGTTTACAAGTCGTAGAAGATGTTTCGTGCCTTGAGGATCAGAGAATGAAGAATTTTTGAAGTTCATCAGATGAGACCTCCTTTACGGGTCATAAACCATTATACGAGTCATAAAGTTCACAAAGAGGAAGTCCAATTTTTAAGAAATAATGTACAACACGCAGATTACGGGCCATAGAAGTCAATACGGGTTGTAAAGAGCTTTCGTACAGCGTGCCGACCAGTTCTCCTAAGTCATTTAAGATTTGAATTTTTTATTATTATCAATAGGTTTTTCAGGTTATTTTCTTATAAGTTCTCATTACATTTGATAAGTTTTCGCCTAGTAATCAGAGAACTTACTAATTTGGAGACAGAAAATTATAAGAGAGTCCTTGAGAACACTTGTGGTTGAATTTGATTTTAAAGGTATTGATTCTTATTGAAGTTACATTGCTTCTTCTTAATTCTATTTTGTAAGTGTTTAATTATGTCATTTGCATTCATAATTCTTTCATCTAGAATAGCATGAGTAGCTAAATCCGCAACTACAGTTATGGGAACCATGAAGAACTAACAAAGTAAAACCGGATAATTCATAATTCTTAGAAGGTGTATACATGTATTAATCAGCTCTCTTCATTTTGCATGTTTTCTATTGGTTTCCAACGTTAGAACTCGCCTAGTGTTACTGACTCGACTAAGGTAGTAATGAATAGGAAAAAAGATTAATTAACAGGATTCGATCGATTTTTCTCATCTAGTCAACCAAACTGGGCCAGGGGGAGGTTGTACTGGGACTAATAGGTAATGGTTAGTAATGGACTCTATAGAGATGGGCCAAGTCTCATAGTGAAATTCGTCTCTCACCTTTGACTAAAGGGCTTGGTGAATGTAAATTACCTATACACTAGAAAAGAATTAGGTTATCTGGTGATGGTGAGTTGGGGAATCATGAGGAACACAATACCCTAGTTTCTCTCCATATTGACTACTCTCTTGTGATAGTTACCTTAGTATTATGTTTTCAATTGATTATTGCAAACACCCCCCCTATTGAGGAAGTAAGTTAGTTAATCATTCGAACTGTAAATTGTTAAATTATTGTGAGTCTATATATTCCCTGTGGTTCTACACTAACCTTGATTAGGTTCTATATCTGACAACGACCGCTTTTCCTCTAAAAAGAAGGTGTAACTTGCGCAACATCACCTTGATCCTAACCTCTGTCTCTAGTTGTTGGTAGTAGGGCTTACTGCTTGGGAAGCTTAGTACATTTCTCTCGGTAGGGGGAAATTTCAGTATAGTAATCTAGTTTCCTACAATCATAGCACCCTAAAGAAGCTCTATTACCACGATATCGACCACTATTTTTGTAGTGCCTGTCTCAGAAACCTTATATCCCTAACTGTCTAGCTAAGAGGGGTTGATCTCCCCTAGAGTTGATGTATGTATCTCTTTAGGCCTCTGCCTGGTGAGATAAGGGGGACCACCCTACCTAGAAGTATCTTGTAACTAGCAACTACCTTTACAAGCCCATAATGAAGATTGGAAAGGATGACTATACTAACCCTAATGCAACCTTGGCTGGAACCTACCGAACTATCCTTTGGATGTGTATTTTGTCCTATTATAGCTTCCCTTAATGCATTCCCGCTTATTACTGCCCCCATGGGCCTCGTGATGTAGCTGGTCAATGGTACAAAAATGATCAACAATATCCAAGAAAGATCTACCCACTGTGACTAACTATTGGGTCTCAATCCTAACTGTGTCCTAGAACCCTTGATAAAGCATCTAACCCTCCCCTCCTCAACAGGCAATTATCATAGTGGCAAATTTAGAAAGCTCATGAAATTTGACCTCATACTCTAACACTGCTACTGACCCCTTCTCTAACTTGGAGAACTGATCACGGAGCCTATCCTTAAGACTCCTGGGAATCTAGCTAGTAATGCATCTGCAAACTCAGTCTATGATATTGGTGGTGGACCAGCTGGTCTAGTGTCCATGTAAACATGCAACCATGGCCTGATAGCTCCATCAAGCTGGTAGGCTGTAAATTTGCGCCTTTGGACTCTAATAGCCTCAATATCTGTAATCTCTCCTAACATGTCAGAAACTCACGAACATCCTCCCCAACTGCCCCTATAAACCTCGGAGGACCTTATCTGCTAAAGTAACTAAGAATCCGCTAATCTCGATAAGGCCTAACATCCTCAATAATATTTTGTTGAACAACAGGAGGCACTTGGGCTACATGCTCTGCTGGAGTGGGAACTGGAGGCTTCTCTGGCTAAATTGGTGGCATTGGAGCTGGCTTGGTACTAGGGTTGTTGTCATCTATACACCCTCAAGTGTTGCAAGTAACTGCGTAATAGTCGCCTATACTTTTAGAGTCATAATAGGTGTGGCTGGGGGTGGTGTCACCAGTGGTCTTTTCGGTTGTGAGGGAATAGGGGCATCCTGATGCTCCTTTACAGGATTTAGGGATGGATCCATATCTAGAGCTATCGTTGTGTCCCTAGATCTACCCGAAGGTAGCTATGAAAGAATGAGGCAGTAAGATTCCATAAAATCTACAATACAACTAGACAAAAGAATGCAATCAAATAAGAGAATCCTAATGACATTTCGTAACCTTCCGAAGATTAGTTAGGACATCTCCGCACCTATTCGCAAGACTCTACTAGATGGTAGCTCTTTACAGATGATACCAATAAATCTGGCTCTCTCATACCAACTTTTCACAACCCTACTTTATAGGTCTTGAGAGCGCCTACCTTAACCCCCCGATAGGCAAGCCTACCCATAGCCTAGAACAATTAGTAATAAGTGTGATGGAAGAAAATAACACAAAAGAAACTAGCCGATTATAGAACCATAACGAAACAAGACTGCATATGTATATGGATATACAACACAACTATAAACAACCCTCCCAGTATTTGGATGTCACATATACAGAGCTACTATAGACATGATGCATCACAATTGAGTCACAAGATATATACATATATAAAACCAAAATAATATACAAGGCTAGTCTCTGAGAGAAAAAGACGAGCCATTAATACAGAGGGAGACTGGAAGGATCCAAGAACACTCAATGCTCACCATAAGTCTCCAGAAATGATAGCTACAACAAAGGGAATCAATGTTGCTATCTCATGCTTGGTCCTGTATTACAAAATAGATGTTGAGTGTAGGGTAAGTACTAGAAATAAGGTATACAGTAGACATCATAAGCCGTCTGAGTAACAATAGCAAATATTGTATGTATAAGCTAGAATATAACTCCATAAGTAACTAGTCACCATAACCAAATAAGTATACAGGTGAATATAGAAATAACCAGAAACTAGGAGATGGTGTAGTGATGTACATGGGTGTAAGGCCCTACTGCCTATGTCTGTATGCCAACCAGGTTGCCATAAGCCCTGAAGGTACACTTATGCACGATGATAAGGTAAGAAGGTATATGTTAGGATATGGTCTAATGGTGTTGAAGCTCATAGGGTCTTATACCCCAACAATATTTAGATGATTACAACTCTGACAGAACAACCTGACATAGCATTAAACCCCATTTGTATACTTCGACTTGGCCTTAGACTTAGGTTGTATCATGGCCTAAGACCTAGGTTATGACCTAGCCTTAAGCCTAGGCTATATACCTAACATGGACTTTGACTGCAGTTATGGTCAAACGCGGCCAATGTTCTAACCTAGCCCTCAGTCCCAGAACTTGTTGAACATTGCCCTAACTGATATTGCCTCAAATTGTGCAGCCTCAAACTAGGGGTATATAGAGTATAAGTGATCCTCCTCTAGCAACTTTCTAGTAGAAATGTGACCAATCACGGGAAGTGATTGGGCCTTTGACTATGAGAGGCCTTACTCTATGGTCCAATGTGACATCATTATGTATCTGAGAAGAGTCCAGTATGTCGTGAGAGTGTTCCAAGATAGATAGTAGATCGTATAAATATATGGGTTCCCATCTTATTATGGTCTATCTAAGCTCAAATCTACCAGACTCAAGTCTGTTACTCCAGTCTATAAAGATCTGCGACTCTCAAGTCACACCGGGTAAGTACAAGTAATCTGTTGGTCCTAAACAACATAGGCCTACGGTATCACTAGACTAAGCCTAGACTAAGGTCCAATAACCATATGATAATCGTAAATATAGCAGATAATCATAAGAACAGTAGGTGAGCAATGTACCAATCGCAAGTAACCTAAACATGCTTAACAAATACCCTAATAACTCCATATATAAGCTAACAGAACAAATCCAACATGTATGGTCTCATCGTAATTTCCTGTCTAATATTCATGCTACCCGAATAGGCTTTACACATTCTAACTTAGTCTACAAGAAGGAAAACCCATAGCCTGCCTGAATGCCAATCACGAGCACTCTAATTCACTTTGTAGGAGCTTTCCCCTTTCGAGCAGCCACAGAACACTGCCAAGCTATCAAAAATAGGATCATAACACCAATACGATCATTCTAGTACCAAAATCATAAGAAATGGAAACAAGACCAATCATGTGGCTAAAAGCGAGAAAAGTGAGACACACATTTGCGATTTCCAAATGAACCCCGTATAATGGTCTTTACCACTAACCGAGCCCGTGCCTCAATTGGGGCTCAATCCAATGTCTAGAACAACACCAATCAGTCCAATGCAAAATAACATTTTTTTTCAAAAAATAATAAAATAGGTGGCAGTTGCACAACTATTTTTACCTCAAACGCAGCTTAACTGGAAGATTTCAACAATAGCACAGTTTTCGTCTAAAAAATTACACAAGACATATTCAAATTTCACTTAAATCCAATTCAAAATGATCAAGTAATCAATTTTCTAAATTTCCAATAAACAAGTCTAATAGAAAAACAGTAATAATTACCTTGAAAGACATACCAAAAATAATTTTTGCCACTTTCACGATATTTTTCTTGAAATATAGCATTGAAGTGCTCATCGCAATAACTAGGGTTGTGATCGCAAAGCACCTCCGAATGACCATTGTGATCGAGATAGACAGGGTCATGACCTCGAAGAGTAGATGTCCAGCACCAGATTTAAATTCTAAACTCATTCAGAATCCCATGCATGCAAATGAACTACACAACCCTACAAATTTCGATATTCTGAATCCAATAACGCAATCAATGTTTCTGTATGAGGTTGTTACAGTTGAATGTGGGTCCTACTTCCCAAACCCATATTTTACTGAAATCTATCGAGGGGCTCAAAATTAGTTCAAAAGCCTCGAGAATAGAACAAAAGGTCACTCTAGACGAAACACGATATTCCGGAGCTAATTGTACTGTCAGAATTTCCATTCGAGTGTGTTCCACAAGAATGTTGACCAAAATCAATTATTGGTTAGTTTTAAAGGCTAAGATACAAAATGCAGTACAAATTCACACCAAAGGCCTCGGTACTCGAACCGATTATACTTCTATCCTAATTTGATCATTGCGGCGCTAATGCAACTATAAGATTTACATTCTAAGATCATTTACCCATGTTACAAATATCACTTTTCAAGCTAAATAGACCTTTCAATATGGAACTGCATAACATCCAAATGAATGACCAGGTGACCGAACTATCGGTGCCAGTGGATTCATCATAGGAATGCTCAAACCATTGAAAAATGAGCAAAAACACAGAAATGACTAGGGGAGGGAGGTCATTACAAAACATCTACTACGTATGCATACACAATAATTTTAATCATACATAACAATGTAAGTTTTCATCAAAGAGAGTTTGGTTGAATCCCTAGTCCCATACTGGCTCCACCCCTACTCTAGCGGGCAATTGCTTATATTGAATGACTTTTCGTGTTGACAAGAGGATGCTGAAATTGCAAGATTTCACTTGTTAGTCTGTCGATTTTCTGCAAACTAATGAGATACAGAAATCAGCGGCAAAGCCACCTATCCTTGAGGGGTGTCAATTGCACCTCTTTGTTAAAATATTACATTGTGTAGTTAGGTAAATTCTCTCTATATATGTATATATGTGTCTCTGTGTGTGTCTCTGTGTTGTGACTTTTACGTGATTTCACTTCTTTATTTTTTTCTCTTAGTGAAAATCATAGCTCTATCACAGACAAAAATCGACGTTGTCCATTTGTTTATTTAATTTTTTAAAAAGATTGTATTAATTTAAAATGTTTTTAGTAGTTAAAATAAAATATATAAAATCAAAATAATCCATCAATTCTCACCTAGTTTAATTAAAAATGGAGAAAATCAAATTTAATAGAACTAGTGGACATCCACCAAACTGACATAGTCAGTTAGCTCAAACTGACCCACGTTAAACCAATTTTGTCAAGCCCGTCGATTTTGGGTCATTTTTAGTCAAAAAAATCAATGGTGTCCGCTTGTTTTGATCAGCTATTTTGGCCCTATTTTTAGCAGTAAATGTGGGCTGCTTTACTCAAGTTATCCAGGATCATATCACTATGTGAAAAAGGCACGACCCTATCCTACATTGGTAGAGCAGTTCAAGCGTTTGAATTATCTAAACCCTCATCCAACTCGATATTGAATTCCACTTCTAGAATAATGCAATAATGCTCAATAATTGTATAATGTTCCATCATAGAAAAAAGGGTCCCGCATTAGCGGAAGATTGATAATATTTTCTTTAAAGATAACTATGCTTCACTTATGAAAATAATTTATTCAAAACAACTCATGCTTTCTCTTTCTGATTTACTACTTCTAAAACTTGTAATTTAATTCACTCATGAAAACAATACATAATGAACAATATGTCACATAGGATATAGAAGTATCACCAGGGATTCTTGTCCTTGTTCACCTAAATTTAACAGGGTGAACAAAAGAAGTGTATTCCAACTATGAAACACATTTTGACTCATAGGAATTATCACAAATTTGCAACAAGTGTATCTTGAATTTGCCAAAAGCGGCAAGAAGGGTCATCTCGACTATAAGGCTACCAAAGTAATCGCTTGGGGCCTCCATTTTCTTCCAAAGATGTATATATATGTTATTAAAAAAGTCTCATATATTGATAAGTTTGAAAAGAATTTTTCGAATAAAAAATATAATAAGTTTTTAACTCATTTAGTATAGTGATTATCATAATAATTCAGAAATGAAATAATGTTTAGTTAATTGTAACATCCTTTTTTATATGGCTATCTATTTCCTTGTCTCATTTAGTTTATATTATCATTAACCAACATTATTATTCTTATATTTACTCTCTTCATTCCCTTCTAAAATCTTTTAAATGGTCAAACTTTCTACATTATGCACAATCAGTTATTATGTTTTATAAAAAAAATCAATTTCTTTTTGGTGTTTCTTTCAAATTTCAAGAATCAAAACTACCAAACACTACTATCATATTATTATATTAACTTACCAAATTCGGCACAATACTATTTCGATATCATTATATAAACTTTTTAAATTTTTGAGTGTCACGGCCCAAAAATAAGTGTGATGGTACTTGCTCAATCCCATCAGAACAAGTCAGCCTTAACTCAAAGTGATAATAAACATATCGCGCGGAAGAAATTAACTAGAGTAGACAAGTAAGGCTGAAAAATTTCATAAACTTAAATACTACCCAAAGATTGGTTGTCACATGTACGAACCACTAGAAATATAGAAAATCAAGAAATACAAGTCCAAACTGTCCTTCTCCTCGAATAGAACAAGTACAGAAGAAATAGGAATAAGAGAGTCTGTCAGATGACAACAGCTACCTCTCTACGTCTCTTGGGAAGCCTTGGAGGGTCAGGGAAAATAATATTCACTGTCCGGGCTCACAACTACACAAGTGTAGAAGCAAGGGGTGAGTACCAAATCCATGCGGTACCCAGCAAGTCAACTAACAAAACAAAGTAAGCCTGATAGAATACACAAACTCGTTTTGTCCCAATCGATCTCCACAACTACAACCTGCACGGAAAATTAATTCATCCCAGCAATACATAATACATAATAAGGAAGGTATTTCACCTTATCACAATTTCAAAGCACAAGCTAAAAATGATAGCACAATCAATCACGAGAATAACATCATGTTATGCAATAATATTCAAGGGTGTAATGCAATGCTTATGCAATAATTGCCGGCAAACACCTCGGCATTATAACATCAATAAAAATATCTCAACATCACATCATCGCCGGCAAAGACCTTGGCGTCGCAATATCGGCATAAATTTATCGGCAAAGACCTCGGCACCACAATATCATCATAAAGTTTTCATCATTGTAATTTCGCCGGCAAAGACCTCGGCATCATATCTCAGCCAGTAAATCTACTCATTATCTCCAACCACAACAATATATATATATATATATATCAAGAATATAGAATTCTTATCAGTTAACCACATTTATCAATTCAAGTACCATAATAACATGGCAACTCATATTTGCATTTCTAATCATCTCATTTCTTATAATATTAAAATATTTCTTGTACCACGCGTAGGAGAAAGGAAAATTTGAGAATTCTACGAGAATTACAAGTTTTAAAAGTCCACTTGCCTTAGTTAAATCATGACCAATCAAACACTTGAGCCTTCCCTTTTCAAATAGAGTATATTACCATGATCTAGTCAAAAAAATAATCACCATAACGTCTTAAAACTAACATCACCAAATATATAATCAAGTCCTAAAAGTCAAGTCTAGGACTATGTCTCAATTCCTCCGGGTATCACAAATCTAACGATATTTACATAAGACACTATACTTATTATTTATTACCAATCTCAATATATCAAAATAATAATTTAATTATAAAAGAATTATGAAATAATAATATCTAAATGTGAAGCCACTGTTGCAAAATCAGTCGCTGCAACTAAGAATAAAGTCACTGATCACCTTACACTTGTGAATCTGGACACTTTTCAAAATATATATATCATGACTCAACACTTAAAATAGTTATATAACTTCAAGGGACATACAACAAATAATCATTCACATGCCTAGACTCTTTATTATTTTATTGGTTAATTTATCATTATACCAGTACTGTTCTTACATCACTTAACAACACATTTAAAAGAAAATCAATAAAATATGTAGTACTTTCAAAGTAAATTTCTTTAAGGAATTCCACAAGCACATATAATTTATTCCTTTAAATATGACCAGTGGTACAAGAATATTTAAGAATCAAAAAGAAAATCACAAACAAACAAAATACTAACCAAAAGAAAATCTCTCGAAGAACATAACTTTCACAATTCAATAGTAGATTTTTAGTATAATTGAATCATCAATTCCTATGATATGCTACCTATGCTGGCAATTTTCTATATTTTCTAAATCTAAGAACTACTACAAACATATATATTTTGCACAAACCAAAAAGACTAGTACACGCGCCTAGGGAGCATATAAATATGACTGATTTTCCATAATATACAAGCAGCTTATTCATGACTTAAAAAAAATAAAACAACCACAAAATAGTTTTATCTATAATAATCAGTGTAATTATTAGTGGGCATATTTCCCTGAATTTTTATTAAGATACAGAGAACATGTTTTTCTAGCTCAACTGATATAGACTAAGCAAATTATTTCTTGTTAATTTTTGCATATGAAATCATATGCTTCTGCCACTATATATAAGCCAAATTGTCAATAAGTCAATTCTTCACTATGCCTACCAATTAATTATTATTTAACTTTTCTTCCTACTACCATTTACAGGGATAATAATGACCATATTTCACTTTTCTTTCCGCTTAGTGTTGTCTCTAGTCCAATTCATTAGATAAGTGCATAATAATAAATGATAAAGCTACCACTAACGTTTGCCCCAAAAATATCTTACTTTCTTATCAAT
>JAABOM020000002.1:6221573-6243752 GCA_011800125.2 Solanum clarkiae
GTATGGCATTAGGTCAATATATACAGGAGCTTGGGGCTCTATACAAGGCAGCTGAATATTTACAGAATATCTGATTGACATCGTATCCCTATAATTGATCCTATAATTCTAAAATCCCTATAATTAAGGATTTTAACAATAAACTTCAACCAAAATAACCTGCAATTTCTTTAAACATTGTGGAAAGGCCATTAGAAACATTGCTAGGGCTGGGTTGGGCACCCTCATCACCAAGGACCAATTTAGCATCTGCATTCATCACCTCAACATCAAACATGGGACGTAATCCTACATAGTGTTGCATGGCACTGGTACCCCTGTTAAACTGCTTGGCGAACAAAAATGTCAAAAGATGAAAGTTCTTTTCAATAGAAAACACCAAGAATCAGGTTCCAATTCCAAAGAAAAATTAACAACTTTCACCTATCCCATGTTTACAGTATGTTAAATAGATTTAAGATGAAATACTTATTGACAGGTCTACTGAAATGGCTTAATTTACCTGTGACAAAATTTTACCATATTCACCCATTGTAGACAAATCACGCTTTTGTGTGGCCGCATCAAATCGTGTTAATAATCTGTTTTCCAAGTCTAGCAGGTCGCCAAATAAGAAGACTACTTAGAATGTCCTTTAAAATGAAAAGAATGCGACATCATAGGACAGACATAAAATAAATATATCAACAAAGGGAACTTTAGCTGGCTAAAACCATCAGAGAAAACAAAAGCTAAATCCAAACAGCGAATGTATAAATTGAGGACCCTGCTTAGGACATCTTTAGATCTTAAAATGCAGTACTATGTACCCATATCATAAACTCCATTTGAAACTACAGAGAAATTACTCAAGCTATTTTCTATAATCAATATTTACAAGGTAAAACAGAACTCACTACTTTCCCACAGCAAAAACTAAAAACTGATTAACCTGAGAATGATCAAAAGGTATTTGCAACTCTCTGTCTTTTTAAGATCTAGTCTTCTGATATGATATGCCATATTTACATCCATTGTGCAAAATTTTAGAAGCCAGAGCAATATTGTCACTTTAAATGATGATTTCTCCCTCAATTCTACTCAAATTTTATGAGATTTTCACCTACAAATTCCATTTTTTGTGTAGAACCTGATTTTGAACTCAATTTTCAGATTCAGGATTTTCAAAAACTAACCTAATTTTGTTACCATTTAATGAAATGATTTATAACCACAAAAATATATATGGCTTATCAAGTTTCGAAATTCTTCATTGCATTCTTAAACTCCATGTCCTATCAAACTCCTTCACATAAATTGGGATGGAGGGACTAAATATTTGAATAGTTAGGGGTCATTTGGTTGGGACAAAGATGCCCGGGGTTCAATTATCCCAGGATGAGTTATCTCGGGATAAGTTATTCCATCATATATATGGGATAACTTGTCATGACATCAATATGAACTATGGTATAGATGTTGGGATAAATAATCCAAAGACTACCTAATACCTCCAACCAAATACAGGAGAAAATAGTCCTACATTTTATCCTGGGACTAATATACCTTATACCTCACACTAAACGACTCGTTATTGTTTCATGTGCCGTATCCAAGATAGAGCTCATGGCTAATACAAAAAAGCAGGTCATATTGCTTGGTGGCTGAACAGAAGAACGACCAAAGCGAGCGAAGCATTCAACTTGGCTTGCACCTGCTTCAGGGCCTAAAGCACGCCTTTTTGTGAGCCTTTGCCAACATTGCCAATAGACTCTAGCTTTTACAAGTAGATCCACCACCCAATCCTTTTCATGAGGTATAACAATTCTAAAACCCTCTCAAAAGAAAAGAACATAGTAAGTGCAGATGCAGATCAAATGTAAGAACAAAGCGAGAATGTGAACATCCTAAGAAATTTCATAAGAAGTTTATCTTATAGTTGTCAGAAGGTTCTTAAAACTTCATATCTTTCTGCCGACAAATAACCTGCTTCTGCTCTACTTTTTTTCACCAACACAAGTTCTATCATATACTAATCTCCTCTAAAACAAAAGGGAACTTTCTGTAGTGATTATGATTCTCCATTTTTCCGGGTGTTAGTTCGTGAAATACTAGCTAGTCAAGACGAATAGAAGTCGCAAACACAGCATTAATAAGTTCACGAGGAGCATGAAAACATCAGTAGTTAAAGAAATAAGTAGCCTGCTGCTGTACCATTGCAGTACTCCTGAAGATTTGCGATAGCAACTTCCAATCCTTTATTTGAAGTTGCATTTCCAACAGCAGAGGAGACAGTTGTTTTTTGTCTTCCAATATCTTCATCAGCAAATGATCCTGAAAACTAATTTAATGTGATTAACTGATTATATCTTGGGAAAAATCATACTGTTACATATTGACGATGAATAGGTATCCTCTCAGGTGAAGGATATATATACAATTAATCATTCAAAGACTTCCTTTTAAATGACAAAACAAGAAAATGTAAATGCAGCAACACAATTTCTCTGTTGCTACAATCCTCTATACAAAGTACAGGAAGAAGTATTAGATCATTTTTAATTGTATAAACATGAGAAGCTGAAAAAGTGGATGATTAAATGTCCTCGTGCATAGAAAGATTTGGTGAGAAGTAAATATATTAGTGTACTTACAGACCAATTAAAAAAAACCGTATGCAACATCACCAATGGGAGATCAGACAGTTAATAAGAGAATAAGTCAATAACCCTAACCAAACCCAGCTGTAAAGTTTCTTCCTCCAAAGTAACTATCAGGCAATCCAGAAAAAGAAAAGACAGAAATGACCCAACCTCGTGTCATGTATTCCCATTATGATAATTCTCCATAGAAAGAGAACTAGTTAAACATTACTAAGTTCTCAGAGAAAAACAAACCATACCTGATACTTTAATTTCCCAATTATTTTTGGTGATGACATGATATTTTGAATGTTACTGAAAAGAATTTGAGAAGAAGAACAGGCTTCTTTCGTATTTCAACATGCATTTACATCCCACGAGAAGGGTTATTTATACAATGAATCCTATAACTAATTCAGGAAAGACAATCAAAGGAAATATTCTATTCCTATAACTACTTTTGGAAAAATGTCTCCTACAATCATGCTAATTGATTAACACCATCAACACCTTGAAAGAAGCCAAGGGTACTGCTTAATCAAGGAAAGGAAAGGCTGAAGCTTCATGCTACTCTGTGGCTAGGTGAAACTGAAGAGCATTAACCAACAAGGAAAAATATGAGAACGAGAAGAAAAGAGAAATTCAGAAGAGGGAAACAAAAAATAATACACCTTAAACCCCCAGGTAATAAATAGTACAGTTAAATAACAAAGAAATATGATAATGGAGTAAATGCTTAAAATGAATGTGCCATGACAGAAGATCCTCCTTTGCGCCAACTTGAGATAGATAGTTGTCTGATGGTCGGAAAATTGAGCTTTCTCAGATAATTACTAAAGGAGGAAGAATATTGTTCCAATGAAGGCATATGATTCTTGGTAAATGAAAAAGATCACACCGTTTAATAATAACAAGGGACAAATGTCCCTCTTATTTTTTGTTGGCAAAGAAAGACCAGATGGAAAAGCCCCATACTTAACCATCAAAAACTGGAAAGCAGAAGTAAAGGAAAAAAGAGTGGTTTTCCTTTTCACCTGGTTGTAAGTTATTACCAGTTATCTACTTTTACCTTAGAATAGTCAGCTCAACTAAAGATGGTAAACAAAACTTGGCAAAGAACTTTCACATTTACAATTTTGAATATCCAAAGAATGGTAATGAGCATTACTTAATTTCTGGGCAATAGAAGCAGCTTCAGCGACACGGTTATCATCAGTAAATAAAGGGGAAAGTTTTTTCAGGTCTCCTGCACTTCTGTTGAACTCCATCAAGTACTGTTGGAGGCAAGTGAATGGATACCATCAATTTTTTAATAAAGATTCATAATCAAGGATGAATATATGAGTTGTGCACCATAAATGAAATGACTTTTAGATGGTTAAAAGTTTACCTTTATGAGCTCTATCGTCTGACTAGCAGATTCTCTCTGAGTATCTGCACTCTGACAGGCAACAGAGGTTCATGAATGTACAAACTCAGTCTCAATGACTTGGAAAACAGATTGATCTAGATAAATTAAATTTTTTAGGAGATATGTCTTTCTACTGTCCTCAGAAAAGGTGGCGTTCTTTTAATGGACGAAGCACATTTAAGTTTCTCCAAGAGCATCAAACTTCAGTTGAAGATCAAGAACCAAATGTTACTTTCTTACTTATGTTACAACAGAAACAATCCGATCAAAGTAAACTAGTTTCTTGTAATAACGCAAGCAAAGAATAAAACAGTCTATGTAATTAAGCAGAGATAACATTTACCTGCAGGTGATCTCCTATTTTGGCAGCAGTATGACCAACACTTGATATACGTGAATCCAGACGTGCAAAGCTACCAAACAAACCATCTACACCTTTTTCTAGCTGCACATTTTAGTACTCATAAAAGCTAAGCTCAAGGTTTTCAGCAGATCAGTGTGTATAAAGAAGCTCCATGTAACACCAAAGACAATTACAAGTTTAACATAAACAAAAGATGATTTGAGAGGCAAATGAAAAACCAAATGTCTCAATCCTGCTTTCTGGAAACAAAATGCAATATACAGATGGAGTACATTTTCACATCATAGAGTGTCATTTAAAGAAGATCAATACTTTGTTCTTCAATTATTCAATTCCCGCAAACTAATGATGTACATCGTGTTATGCCAAAACTATGTACACATATGTGGGATTGCTACTGACCTCAGCAAGTGTCTTACGATGCTTCAAGTCTTGGACAGAAACTTCTTTTGTGAGATTGCTTAATTTTGCATCAACCTTATAGAATAGCAAAGATAAGGGGGTTTAGAGCTCAGCAAGTGTCTTATAGTGCTTCATTCAAGTCTCGAATGATATACCTGTCTTTTTTGGTCCACCAATTGTGTGCTAGAATTTTTAAACAAAGATAATAAGGCATCAACTTCAGGGAACAATGGGCTTGAAAGTAACTTTCCTGCATTTGAAATAGAGGGTGCCCGCATATGCCCATTCGATATTCCATCAATGTTGGGATGACCTTCTGACGAGTCTACTTCTTTTTCGAGAGAACAAGGCAATACCTCAGTGACCAAATTACCAAACAAATCATCAAATGAAAAGTCCCCCTGCATTGGACGTGGCTGTTAACAAATTACTACTAAAAATATTACGTTACACAGTAAAAATGATGATCACCTTGAAATCATCTACATCAAGAACTAGTGGAGTACGGTTGGGCTGTGCTACATCTTTCATGGCTATAGGGATAAAACAAATGTGAGAATCCCACTTCCAATTTTAACAATAATTGGATCTGTACATGTATGTCCATTCCATATATACTAGTACGTAAATTAACTTAATTCTTTATTCTCACCTCACGTAATGCTGTGTTCTCTTCTTCTTCTTGTTCAACAATTGCTGCAGAGTAACGAATGTCTATAGATATATTGTATCTGCAAAAAGAACACACGAGTTTTGCGGTATTCCTAATACTATTTCAAAAACCATTGAAAACCTCCCACGTGTTTAGATACGCAATTAGCTCAGAGCCCGTGTTAATGCGAGCCCAATACATGTTCTTTTTTTATCTCATATTAATAGATTTTTAAAATATATTTTGTAAATTTTTAAATTGTTAATTATTATGACTTATACTATATTTTATGTTATTTTTATTTTTAAATAATGTTTATTACTTACTTTATTTCAATTTATGTTGCACATATAAAATAAAATGATTTATTAGAGGTAATATTATAAAATCACAGCTGAAGCAACCAAAGAAATAATACTTAGAAACGATAAAATAAAAATACGTTGCAACTGTCTGTTTAAGCAGACACATCAATCAGCAGCTGCCTGTTTAACTGCCACGATAAAATAAAATAAGTTGCAGTTGCCTTCTTAAGCAGAAACGTCAATCATTCAAAAGAAACGATTGCTGAATTAGAATATTGATTTTGGAATCTGTATATTTTGCGGTGATTGTGTTGAGTATTGCCCAACAAATTATTTACCAATCACCGAAGAGTATGAACTTTCTACTTATAATCGTCATGAATTGACTTATAATCAAATCGCTTTGGATCGCTTACCAATGTTAGTAACTGATGATTACACTTCAATACTTTGCTTATGTACAACTACGAAGTACTAAGCATTCTAATTGGATTAGATTAATATCAATGGATCCTTTATCAGTCATTCATTGAATGATAAATAACTACAAGTGACAGAGACAGACGATTCAAATAACGAAAAATCTAATATTTAAAAATTGTATTGACAATGACTGAAGCAGGCATGTCGATCGAGATGTGCCTGCTTATCCACACCTTTATTTCAATTTATGTTGCACATATAGATAAAATAATTTATTGAGGGCAATATTGTAAAATTAAAGCAACTGCAAAAATAATCAATAGAAACAATAAAATAAAAATACGTCGTAGCTGTCAGATTAAGCAGACACGTCAATTTATAGTTGTCTGTTTAACTGCCACGATAAAATAAAATAAGCTGCAATTGCCTACTTAAGAGACGCGTCAATGGACAGCTGTCTGCTTAGCTACCCGCTGAAGCAGGCATGTCGACCGAGACGTGCCTGCTTATTGCCACTTATATATAGTAAATAATAAACATCGAAATTCTAAGGCCTTTTGCTTACCAAGGAAGTATGGGGGAGATCTTTCATTTTTTTTTAATTTGTACTTGCATAAAATAAAACAATCTCTATCCATATTACATAGTTTTTAAAATTTTCAATTAAATTTTTTATCCTTGTTAAAATATATAGTAATGATCCAGAAAAGATAGCAAAATAATAATAAAATCAAACTGTAACTGATAAGTCAATTACAAAATTGACTTATTGGTATTGGTTATTGAATAAGCAGGGGGGGGGGGAACAAATTAAAATTTTATAATTTATGGCTTATTGGTGTGGGGACCAGGGCGAATTATTCAATTTTCTTATCTAATAAATCGTTAATCCATTAAAAATACCATACTTACAATTTCATTTTAGGTATATTGGACGCATTTGATATTTTACCATAATATATAAAAATAATTATATATTTACTTTTTTATAATCATATATATATATTGCCTTAAAAATATTGAGCAAGTCAACAAATAGGTTGACTTATCTATTGACAAGGTATAGTAGGTGTTATTACATCTCAAGAAATCTAATCGTGAAAAGAAACTAAGTGATTTCTGGCATTATTTTACCCCCAAATACATCATGGCTTAGGCTTAATAAAACTAGAAAAGACTAATAAAAGAACTCTGACATAAAAGTTGACCAGCATCAATCCATGAGGATTATCTACAATCTGTCGTTTGATCTACGGACCGTAGATTTTATTTGTGAAAATTAGGCTGAAATATTATTTTAGAATTTTAATTTACGGGCACTAATTACGATCTGTAGAACCATCTATAAACCATGAAAATATTTGCACATGTCAGAAAAAAATCTGAGTTTCCAAACTCTCGTTCATGAGCCCAAAATATGACTTGTAAAAGAATCTATGATCAGTAAAACTCTTTCGTAAAAAATGTTGTTCTCTATGTATTACTAAGATACTTAGAACAAAACTTTTGTTAATAAAAAAAAACTTTGCAGTAAAAAATTTTTTTGTGTTACAGTAAACAAAACTTTTGTTGAAAAAAAATTTGCAAAACAAAACTTTTGTAGAATAAAACTTTGTGAAAACAATAACCATAAAGATTCTAAACAAGTTTTCAAAAATCAGTAAATCAGAAGTAATAAAAAGATGAAAAAAAAAGAAGTATCCGAGTCCACAGAATTCATTGTGTGTCCTCAAGGAATTTAATCCCCTCACTGTACCCGAGGTTGTGGATTATTTCCTCCCAGGATAAAATGGATATACCTGTTAAAGAAGTAGCGGTACCTCAAACTTCAATAATTTCAGTGAACTCAAAAGGCAGCAACAAAATCACAATAACACTCTACTTTTATTTGAAAGAAATGTATGTAGATGAAGAAAATGTTATCTCAAAAAATGAGAGAAGACCTCTCTATTTATAGCCAACAAAGGGTATTTATTTTGCCTTTTTAGAAAGTCACTTCCGTATGGAAAAGACATAATCTTTTAGAAAGGCCACCACTCTTAAGAAAAGCTATGACTCTTTAGAAAAGTCGTGACCCCTTAGAAAAGTCACAACCCTTCATTTCCAATCACACCTTTAAAACCCAACAATCCTCCACATGAATGAGAATGTCTATTTTTTTTAAAAAAATAAAAATAAATAAAATACATACATGAAAAAACTTATGTGATTTGTAAATAAGGATTAATTGCATTTGGATAAGTAGGTTTCGCTTTGAACTTTCCATAGTGAACATATGTCGGATATACTCGGTCAATCGGTAGATGTGATATCTTTGAACCGTCGATCTTTATTGTACACCTAGACAACATAAGTCACACAACTAACCCTTTAACTGGTTTTGGTTCTTATTATTTTGTTCGTTTCACCCATGAATACTTCCTGGTTCATAAATGCATAGAGAACTGGCCTTACCGGATTCTGCTTGAAGCGGCTTATCACACTTACATAGGTGATTTCTAAATGTGTTATCCTATAGATACACTATTTGATATACCTTGTATCAAACTTAGAAACTATTAAAACATCATATTACCTTATCCTTATTCCTGAACATTGTCTTATCATGAGAATGAACATTAATTATAATTTTGATAATGTTGAACCGTCATCAATAACTTTGTTTGATCTCCTTGAACCTATATCTTGGGATCTCCAGTCTTCTAGGTAGAGTTACCGCCACGATGATTTGTCCTCAGCCATAGTCCCATTCTCTTTGATGACCTCTCAACTCCCTCTCTAGTTAGGCCTTTTATAAGTAGATCCGACATATTATCCTTTGACTTAACATAGTCAATTGTGATCATTCTACTAGAGAGTAGTTGCCTAACAGTATTATGTCTTCGTCGTATGTGATGGGACTTACCGTTATACATAACGCTCCCATTTCTTCCTATTACCGTTTGACTATCACAGTGTATGCATATAGGAACCATTGCTTTTGGCCAAAATGGAATATTTTCTAAGAAATTCTAAAGCCATTTAGCTTCTTCACCAGCCTCGTCTAAGGCGATGAACTCAGCCTCCATTGTAGATCGAGCTATACATATTTGTTTGGACAATTTCCATGAGATTGCTCCTCCACTAATGGTAAAGACGAATCCACTTGTGGACTTAGTCTCAGTTGAACCAGTAACCTAGTTTGTATCACTATATCCTTCAACAACTGCTGGATACTTGTTATAATGCAAAACAAAATTTTGAGTATGTTTCAAATATCCCAAAACTCGTTTTATTGCCATCCAATGAGTTTGATTGGGATTACTCGTGTACTAACTTAATTTACTTAGAGCACAAGTTATGTCTGGTCGTATACAATTCATGATATACATCAAACTTCCCAGTACTCTAGCATAATCCAATTGAGATTGACTTTCACCTTTATTCTTAGTCAGATCAAGGTTCAGATCAATTAGAGTTCTTGCACTTTTGTAGTTTAGGTACTTGAAATTTTCTAGTACTATTTTAATATAATGAGATTGAGGCAATGCCAAACCTTGAGGAGTTTTGTGAATCTTAATTCCTAATATCAAGTCGGCAACTTGTAGGTCTTTCACATCAAACTTGCTAGCAAGCATACGCTTAGTAGCATTTATGTTAGCAATATCATTACTCATTATTAAAAAACCATCCACATATAAGCAAACAATGACAATTTTATTTGGAGGTTTTTAATGTAAACACATTTGTCACGCTCATTAATTTTGAAATCATTTGACAACATTGTTTGGTCAAATTTTGCATTCCATTGTTTGGGTGGTTGTTTGAGTCCATACAAAGACTTAATAAGTCTATATACCTTCTCTTCATTTCCAGGAACTGTAAACTCTTCTGGTTGCTCCATATAGATTTCTTCCTCCAAATCTCCATGTAAAAAGGCTGTCTTGAGATCTATTTGATGAATTTCTAGATCGTACACCGCAGCTAATGCTATTAATGTTCGAATTGACGTAATTCTTATTACCGGTGAGTATGTATCAAAGTAGTCAAGACCTTCACGTTGTCTAAACACTTTAACAAGAAGCCTCGCTTTGTATTTGTCAATAGTGCCATCAACTTTAATTTTCCTTTTGAAAATCCATTTAGACCCAAGAGGTTTATTTCCAGGAGGAAGATCAACCAATTCTCATGTATGATTATTCATTATGGATTCAATCTTACTATTAACTGCCTCTTTCTAATATTGTGCTTCTGAAGAAGTCATAGCTTCTTTTGAAAGTTCAACGCTCATTTTCTAACAAAAATGTTACAAAATCAGGTCCAAAGAAAGTAGAGATCTTTTGACGTTTGCTACGCCTTAGATTTTCCTCATTATGATCACTCTCTTTTGCTTCTTCTTGAGGCTGTTTAATTCCTTCATTAGATGAATCGTGTTCTTTCTGATACTGATATATAATTTCAAAGAATTCAGCATTATCTGATTCAATTACCGTATTAACATGAATGTCAAGATTTTCTGATCGATGCACCAGAAATCAATATGCTTTACTATTCAAGACTTATCCTATGAATACACAATCAACGATCTTAGGTCCTATTTTTGTCTTTTTAGGTTTAGGAATCTGGACCATAGCCAAACACCCTCACACTTTTAAGTATTCAAGGTTAGGCTTTCTCCCTTTTCATTTTTTGTATGGAATAGATTGTGTTTTACTATGAGTAACTCAATTGAGTATTTGATTAGCCGTAGGGATAGCTTCCCCCCACAAATTCTGGGGTAAAACAAAACTAATTAACATGACATTCATCATCTCTTTAAGTATTCGATTTTTTCTTTTCGTAATTCCATTGGATTGTGGTGTGCAAGGGGTTGTTGCTTGATGAATAATGTCATGTTTCAAACATATTTCCTCAAAAGGAGATTCATATTCTCTGCCCCTATAAGTTGTGTTTCAACTTCACTTTTGTACTGTTTGAATGTTTCAATTGCCTCATCTTTACTACTAAGTAAATAAACATAATATTGCGTACAATCGTCAATAAATATGATAAATACTTCTTTCCACCATGAAAAGGTATTGACTTCATGTTACAAATATCTGTGTGAATTAAGTCTAAGGGACTTGAATTCCTTTCAACAGACTTACAAGGATGCTTAACATACTTAGATTCCACACATACTTGACATTTTGACTGTTTAGTTTCAAACTTTGGCAATACATTCAAATTACTCATTTTTCACAAGGTTTTATAATTTACATGTCCTAAATGTGAATGTCATAGATCATTTGACACAAGTAAATAAGAAGAAGCCTCAACTTTATTATTTTCAATAATCATTACATTCAGTTTGAAAAGTCGTTCAGTAAGGTAGACTTTTCCTACAAACATATCATTTTTGGTAATTACAACTTTATTAGAAACAAAAATACATTTGAATCCATTCTTGACCAAGAGACCACTAGAAACTAAGTTCTTCCTCATTTCTGGAATATGACAAACTTTGTTTAGAGTCACCACCTTGCCGGATGTCATCTTTAAATATACTTTGCCATAACCTTCAACTTTTGCTGTGGAAGAATTTCCCATGTAAATAGTCTCATCAGGTGCGGCAGGGGCATATGTTGCAAAGACTTCTTTTTCAGCACAAATATGTGTAGTAGCTCCAGAATCAAGTCATCACTTCTTGGGGTTTCCTACCAAGTTGTATTGAGTCAACATGGCACATAAGTTCTCCACTTTGTCATTCTTCTCAATCATATTTTCTTGATTCTTTTTCTTTTGCTTCTTTGAAGAACGACAATCAACAACTTTATGTCCATCCTTCCCATAATTATCATAGTTATCCTTGAACTTCTTTTTAGGCAGATTGTTTTTTGGTCAAAACGATTTCTTTCTCTTTTTGACATTTGGTCCTTCTTCAACAATATTTGCCCCAGCTATTGTTGAACTTGTTTGCGACCTCTTTTCTGCTGCCTTATTATCCTCTTCAATTCTCAAGCGAACAATAAGATCTTCCACAGTCATCTCCTTGCGTTTGTGTTTCAAGTAATTTTTGAAGTCCTTCCAAAGCATGTATAACTTCTCAATGATGGCTGTCACTTGGAAATCATCATTCACAACCAATCCTACATAAAGATTGTGTGAGTATTAAGAACAAATTTAATACTTCTAAACCAGGTATTAAATAAATTTATATCTTCTGCAAGGAGATCATGAGTTATAACTTGCAATTCTTGAACTTGGGTAACCACAAGTTTACTGTCTACCATTATATAGTCCAGGAATTTTTTCACAATAAACTTTTTCATTCCAGTATCTTCAGTTTTGTACTTCTTTACCGAGGCATCTCAGAGTTCCTTGGATGTCTTCATGTGACTGTACACATTGTACAAGTTATTTTGCAAGCAACTCAGAATGTAATTCCTACATAGAAAATCTGAGTGCCTCCAAGTTTCAGTCACCAAAAACTTTTCATCATCCAGTGTTTCTTCAGCCAGTACAGGAACATTCTTATTAATATATCTCTGTAGGCTTAGGGTAGTCAAGTAGAAGAATATCTTCTGTTGCCACCTCTTGAAATCTACACCGAAAATTTTTTGCAGCTTTTTCTGCCGGTGAAATTGTAGGGGCAACATTTGAATGACTTGAAGATGCAGTAGATGGTATTGTAGCAGTCATCATCCGATATTCACTTTATTTGAGTTAATCATTTTTTCTGTCACAAACAGACAAATACTCAACTCTTAGAAGATTCAGAAATTTTAAAAATTAGAAATACAAAAAGAAAAAAATAAAATATTAAATTCCTTAAGATTGTTGTTCTCTATGTATTACTAAAATACTTAGAACAAAAACTTTTGCTAATAAAAAATAACTTTTGCAGTAAACAAAATTTTTGTGTTATAGTAAAAAGAACTTTTGTAGAATAAAAAGTTGCAAAACAAAACTTTTGTAGAACAAAACTTTGTGAAAACAATAACCACAAAGATTCTAAATAAGTTTTGAAAAACCAGTAAATCAGAAGTAATAAAAAGATGAAAAAAAAAAGTATCCGAGCCATAGAATTCACTATGTGTCCTTAAGAAATTTAATCCCTTCACTGTACCCGAGGTTGTGGATTATTTCTTCCTAGGATAAAATGGATAAGGGTAAAAAAAAAAATTGACACCTTCCGGTATGTCGCACAAATTGAGTGAACTTCCGGTATTTTCTAACCTAAGGTGTGAACTTCCGGTATGTTACACAAATTAACACCTTAACTCAAATTTATTTTAGTTAGATAACTTAACCACATTAACAAATATGAAAAAGGAGTCAAATTTTCATTAAACTATGTGAAATGAACAAAAATATCCTTTGTTTATAGCATGGTCCAAAAATGTCTTTGTTGTCAATACTTCGATTTTAAAATGTCCTTATTGTCACTTAATGAAAATGTCATTTTTCAAATAAATATTTTATTTATTTTCTTTTGAACACATTCTTTTCCTAATAATATTTTTTTTATTAGCAAATATTTATTACACTTTAATTCAGAAAGAAAAAAATCTTATTTTATTATTATTTTTTATCTTTACCTAAATAAATTTAATGGTGGGTGTCCTACGATCTTATATGTATGATATATTATCCAATAAAACGATACATGAAGTAATTCTATTTCTATTTTCATTTGTATAATTCACTATCAATATACATATCTCTTTGTATAATTCACTACCAATATACAAGCATAGTAGGAAGCTTTGTTGCTATGAGTATTTCCATTTCTATAATTCACTGCCAATATACAAATTCATTTTATAATTTACGACCAATACATAAATTTAGAAGTAGCTCCCAACAACTCGGATGAAATATTATTGGCGAACGATAATTTTTTAAAACTATAACTATGATATATAATTAAATAGTATATGTTGCTTAGTGGCAGAATTTAGTCTATTTTTATTTGATAAAGTTGTTTAAAAGAAAGAAAATAAGAATATGACTTTAAAAGTGATATTTTTATTAGGAACAAGAAGTGTTTTAAAAGAAAATGATAATAAATTTATTCAAAAAAGGAAATTTTTGAGCCATCTAGTCACAATTGGAGTATTATTGGATCAAACTATAAATGGATGATTTTTTATTCATTTCACATAATTTAAGAATATTTTTTTTTACCCTTTCCCGTAAAATATATCATTTGAATTACTCTTCACTAGTTAGCTAGTAAGCAGAATACAGTGTGCATGCTTCACTCATATTAGTTTGGCCAAAAGATTCAATAAAAGATTGATCGTAAAATGTGTTGAAGTGCGTGTGATTGTCTGTACATTGATTTTGTATTTGTTGAATTTCAGTTGAGATACTATGCATATGAATACAATGAATATAGTGTATCCATTCTCATATCGAAATTATCACTATTTATGAAATTCTCTTTCAAATATTTGTAAATGGTAAAAAGAATACCTTTAAACTATGCAAAAAATTGAACAAAAATGCGCTCAAATAATAGTAATAGTTGATCTAATAATGCTCTAGGAATCAATAGTTTGGTCCAAAGATGTCCCTATTGTTACTTAATGAGCCAAAATGCCCCTTTTCTTAATAAATATGTATTATTTTTTTCTTTTTAAACACATTCTTTTCCTAATGTTTGTTTTTTTAGTTAGAAAAGTGTTTATCCTACTTCAATTTGAAAAAAATTAATTAGAAATAATAATTTTTTATTTTATTAGGATATGATTTAGATATCTAAATGAAAATTGATGATGGAGCTACTATAATCTTATATATAAGACCTTATTACTGGTTAAAAAGGCACATAATTTCATTCTATTTAATTTTTTTTATTTTCTACACGGTGTCAGATATCTATATCAAAGCCCGATTGAATCCGAATTCACGTTGAAAAGTCCCACATTAGAGGGGGAGGGGGGGGAGAATATTATTTCCTATTTATTTAAAAGTTAGAGTAAGAGAAGAAATAAAAATTGAGCTATTTAATTAGTAATATTTTTATTATGAATAAACTATGATTAAAAAGAAAAAAAATGACTAATCTATATCTATCTATCTATTTATCTATACTATATTAAAAGCATGAAGACCCTTAAAAATATTGTTTGAATTTTTTGCTTTTTATTAAAAGACCCCTTTTTAGATACAATTGTCTTTTCACTATTTTTCTTAATTTATTATTTGGTCTTTTATTTTTTTAGTTTTAGAATTCACTTCTGGATTAGAATTTCTTTATATTTAGAATTAACTTTTGATTTAGGACTATTTTTGTTACGTCTCGGGAGGGTACCCTTGGCATGGCTGGCACTCGGAGACCATCGCTGAATTTTGACCCAATTGTTGGAGTCTCTGGAACTTGCTACAAGCTCACACTACGACCCATAGCCCATGCTACGACTCGTAGAAGGTGGTCGTAAAGCCTGGGGCTGAAATCTGTAGCTTTCTAATGTTTTCTACGAGTTGCACATACAGGTCGTAGTCCGAATTATGACTTATAACTGGGTCTCGTAGGTGCAACTCTGCACTGATAGTTTTTTCAGTAAATGACCATAACCTTTGACTCCGAACTCGAAATAAAGTGAAACCAGTTGCGTTGGAAAACTAACTGAAAGGGATTTCTTTTGGTATGTCATGGGTCATCCAGTTCTTTAGGTGCTAAAAGTTGTGATCTTTTAAAGTTGACCCTAGCACAATCCAACACTCAAAACTCAATTTATAGAAAGGTCTTGAACTCGTCTAAGTATTAGAGGTCTCTTATGACGCTAATACACTTCCCACATATAGAAATGAGGCTTGAAACATAGGTGCATATAAGGGTAGAGTTATGAGGTGTCACAATATCTCCCCCTTTGGATCATTCGTCCTCGAATGATGGGTAACTAGAGATTTTTAGGCAAGGCACAAATTTACCTATGGACTCTAATATTCAATTAGCTCTCATCTCACTCGTGCAATCAATAAAGTAAGAAGTTTTAGCAAGTAAACAATTAAACAATCAATGCATCACACCAATCCTTATTCGGACTCTAGAACCCTATCGTAAAAGGAAGACTCAAGGAATAGGAAGTTCAAGAATTTAGAGGAAGAATCCTTACCAGCAACTCTCTCATCATCGGTAGGCTGGAATAAGTGAGGATATTTAGCCTTCATATCCCCCTCTGCTTCCCAAGTAACTTGTTCTACAAATTGGTTCCTCCACAATACTTTGACAGATACAATCTCTTTGTTTCTCTTTTCAAACCTGATGATCAAGGATTTGGATAGGGATCTCCTCATAACTCAGACTGGCTCTCACTCCAATACTCTCGACAAGCACTACCAACTGTGGACCTCTCCAACACTTCTTGAGCATAGAAGTATGGAACATCGGTTGGATGACCTCTAACTATGGTGGTAAATCTAACTCATAAGCCATATTGCCCACTCTCTTTATGATCTGATAAGGGCCGATGTACCTCGGACTCAACTTTCCTTTCTTTTTGAACCTCATCACACCCTTCATGGATGACACTTTCAAATACACCCAATCATTGACCTCAAACTTTAAATCTCTTCTTATAACATCTGTGTAGGATTTCTATCTACTCTGTGCAATCCTTAACCTCCCTTGAATGATTTTCATCTTTTCCATAGCTTGGTGAACCAAGTCTAGTCCAATCAACTCTGCTTCACCTACTTCAAACCATCTAATCGATGACGTACACCTCCTCCCATAGAGTGCCTCATATGGGGCCATCTGAGTGCTCGAGCAGAAGCTATTGTTGTAGGCAAACTCTATCAAAGGAAAGTGATCGTCCCAATTGCCCTTAATATCAATGACACAAGCTATCAACATACCTTATAATGTCTGAATAGTATGTTCTACCTGGCTATCCGTCTGAGGGTGAAAAGCTGTGCTAAGGAGCACCTTCGTACCCAGACCCTTCGTAAATGACTTCCAAAACTGGGTGGTGAATTGAGCTCCTCTATATGAGATGTTGGACAAAGTGACCCAATGCAACCTAACAATCTCCCTTATATACAATCGGGCATAGTCTTCTTCAGTATCGATCGTCTTGACTGCAAAAAAGTGAGCTAGCTTAGTCATCTGATCAACTATCACCCATATAGAGTCATGTTGTCTACGAGACCTTGGTAAACCGATAACAAAGTCCATATTTATCATCTCCCATTTCCATTTCAGAATCTCAAAGTTCTGAGCTACTCCATATGGTCTTTGGTGTTCAACTTTAACTTGTTGACAGTTTGGACACTTAGAAACAAACTCAGCAATGTCTCTCTTCATTCCGCTCCACTAGTAGATTTTCCTCAAGTCATGTTATATCTTAATAGACCCTAAGTGGATAGAATATATTAAATTGTGGGCCTCTGCCATGATATTCTCTCGAACCCCGTCAACATTTGGAACACACAATCTGCCTTGATGCCTCACACTCCATCTCCCCCTTTGGCGAAAGCAAACACCTTCTGCTTATGCACATTATCCTTCAATTGTAATAAGACTGGATTTTGATCTTGTTTCTCTTTCACCTCCACTACTAAGGATGATGCAGACCCATTGTGCACATGAACTCCTCCTGACTCATCTAGTTGGACTCCCAGTCGTGCTAGTCTATGAACCTCCTTGGCTAATTCTCTCTTCTCCTCCTCCATATGGGTAGTACTTCGTATGGATAATCTCCTAAGAGCATCAACAACCACGTTAGCTTTACCTGGATGGTAGAGGATGCTCATGTCATAGTCCTTAAGAAACTCAAGGCATCTCCTCTGCCTCAAATTAAGCTCTTTCTGGGTGAAGATATATTGCAGGCTCTTGTGGTCTGTGAACACATCCACATGTGCCCCATATAAATAGTGGCGCCATAATTTAGAGCAAATAGTAACGCTGTCAACTCCAAATCATGAAGGGTAATTCTTTTCGTGCACCTTAAGTTATCTCGAAGCATAGGCAACAACTTTCCCCTTCTGATCAACACACATCCCAATCCTACCCTTGAAGCATCATAATAGATCACAAATCCATCCATCCTATCAGGCAAAGTCAACACGGGTGTAGTGGTTAATCTCATTTTTATCTCTTGGAAACTCTGCTCACACTCATTGGACCATTGAAACTTGACCTTTTTCTGAGTCAATTTGGTCAACGGTGCGGATATGGAAGAAAATCCCTCTACAAATCTTTTATAGTAGCCAGCTAAATGCAAGAAACTTCTTATCTCGGTTGGTAAGGTTGGTCTTGGCCAATTCTTGACCGCCTCGATCTTGTGAGTATCCACTCGGATTCCATCTCCAGAAACCATATGGCCTAAGAAGACCACAGATTTGAGCGAAAATTAAAGTTAGAATACTTCACATATAACTCATTATCTCGGAGTGCCTGCAAAGAGATCCTAAGGTGATTGACATGCTCCTCCTCATCTCTGAAGTACATTAAAATGTCATCAATAAACACAATCGTGAACATGTCAAGATACTGCCGGAACACTATTTTCATCAAATCCATAAAAGTTGCAGGTGCATTCGTCAACCCAAAAAACATCACTAAGAACTCAAAGTGACCATATCGTGTCTAGAAAGTCATCTTCGAGATGTCACACTCCTCACTTTCAATTGATGATAGCCTGATCGGAGGTTTATTTTAGAGAAAACAGTGGCACCCTGAAGTTGGTCGAACAAGTCATCAATCCTCGGATGGGCATACTTATTCTTAATAATCACCTTGTTCAACTATCGGTAATCCATGCATATCCTTAAAGAACCATTCTTATTAAGCACGAATAGAATCGGAGCACCCTATGAAGAGACACTCGGTCTTATGAATCCTTTCTCTAACAAGTCCCTCAACTGCTCCTTCAACTCTTTCAACTCTGCAGGGGCCATTCTATATGGTGGAATAGAGATAGGTTGCATGTCAGGAAGAATATCAATCCCGAAGTCGATTTTCCTATCAGGAGGGACTCCAAGCAGATCCTCAGGGAACACATCAGGAAACTCATACACAATCGGAACAGACTCAAGGGAAGGGGGCTCAATATCATCAGACTTGACTCGCAAGAAGTGATAGGTACATCCTTTAGAGATCAATTTTTGGGCCTTTTAGTAAGAAATAAACTTACCCTTTGGCACCGCAGAATTCCCCCTCCACTCAATAACAGGCTTACTCAGAAACTGGAATTTGATAGTCCGAGTTCGGAAATCAACATAGCCATAGCAAGCGTGAAGCCAATCCATACCAAAAATCACATCAAAATCAACCATCTCCAACTCAATCAAATCAACGAGAGTATCCCTATGATAGATAGACACCGTACAATCTCTATAGACCCTCTCAGCTCGAATGAACTCACCAACAGGAGTAGAAACAGAAAATGGCTCAAGCAAACACTCAGGAAGAAACTTAAATCTACTCGTTACATATAGCGTCACAAAAGAGCAAGTTGCACCTGGATCAAGTAAAGCATAACATGGAAAGGTAATGACTCAAAAAGCATACCCATCATAACCTCTGGTACAACCTCCTGATCCGGTTAGTTCCCCATTGCATACAAATGGTTTGTCCCATCGCCTGCCCCTGGTGTGGCACCTCTCTGATTACCTCGTGCTGGTGGTGCTGCGATAGAAGTTTGGGCCTTATTGCCTCACATCGGAAAATCCCTCTGAAAGTGACTTGAGTGGCCACACTTATAACAAGCATTTCCTCCATCTCTACACTTTCCCAAATGCATCCTGCCATATTTCCCATAAGGTGGCTTCCCTTTAGAGCCAAGAGTCACACTTGCGTGAGATTGTGCGCCCTGTGTCCTAAAACTTGGCTGTCCTTGGGACCTCTAATGGCTAGGAGTTAGTGCACTAGCTGAAGATGGTGCATAGGTAGAAGACCTCTTCTGGAAATAGAACTTATCTCCCTTATTCTGCTTACTCTGGTTGAATTCAGGCCCTGCTGATATGGCCTTCTTACTCAGGTGCTCCTCTCTGTCTTTCTTCTTATCCTCCTCAGTCTGTTGGGCATAGACCATTATCCTAGAAATTTCCATACCTGGGATCAACAACACCGCCTTGCACTCTCCCTTCACATGTTTACCCAACCCAGATACAAATTTCCTCATCTTCGCCCTCATATTCGGAACCACCTTCGGTGCATACCTGGACAGTTGGATGAATTTTAGGCCATACTCTTTGACCGTCATACCCTCTTGTTTCAGATTCACAAACTCCTCAACCTTCGCCTCCCTCAACTCTTGAGGAAAGAAGTGATCGAGAAAGGCACTCTCGAACTCATTCCAAGTAGTAAGCTCAGCATCCTCACCTCGACTTTCCTCCTACTAATTGTACCAAACATTGGCCACGTGTTTGAGTTGGTAGGCAACAAGCTCAACTCCTTCAGTCTCAGTGGCATGCATAGTTTTCAGCACCTTCCACATCTCATCAATGAAATTCTACGGATCCTCCTCAACCTTAGATCCATTATAGACCGGTGGGTTCATCCTCAGGAAATCTCTTAATCTAGAACCAGTTATGGGCTCCTGAGAACTAGAGCTAGGGGCTGGTGAACCCTGATTCCCACTCTGAATAGCTACTAACTGGGTAAGCATAGCTATGACTCCTTACAATTTGGCCTATACGGTAGGAGATGGTGGAGCAGTAGGTGTCACAGGAACACCAGTTGTCCCAGGCGGTCGACCTCGGCCATTAGTTTCTGTTTGTGGAGGCATCTCTAAAGTTAGGTTCTCAGCAGTGCTAGCTAAGGCATTCCTCTGGGCTACTGTATGTCTTGGAGGCATAATCTGCAATCGCATAATGTATGAGTCAGAAAAGAAGTTTATAAAGTGTCCAACTCTATCGCACGAATCAGATCACAAGGAGGGGTAACAGTTCCTAATGTCCTATAACTTTCTGTTTATGAAGTGTGGTGCACAACACACGCATAAACACGACTCTACTAGACACAGCTTCATAGACTCCCTAAGACTTGAACTCTATGCTCTGATACCATCTGCAATGACCTGGCCCAACACTATGAAGTATTGTCTGCTCTTGGGCCTTGCTGATCACGGATTTGCCCCTTTGGGCTCATCTCAAAAGGCGCCTCATAGTATATAGACCAGTCAATTACTTTATATACCCAACATCTCTCATGTGTTTTGCCGATGTGGGACACCTCCTCTCAAGATAAGTTGTTACATACACCCCTCTATGGACTCAGCGTCCTCACTAAGTTTTGCCCCACCGTATGGGATTTGCCTAGACTCAGCACTGAGATTTGCCCCGCCTCACCGGGATTGCATAAACTCAGTTGAACTCTAGCCCCACATCAACAAGGGTAACACAAGAGTGGATCTGATACCAAGATAAGATTGTCACGCCCCGGGAGGGTACCCTTGGCGTGGCCAGCACTCGGAGACCATAACTAGCCCCCAAGAGAACCACTTGGCCTCATTATCACATCAAACACAACAGTGGAAGAATAACTCAATAAATAAGCATCAAAGATGAGCATATATATACATATAGAAATAAATCTACTGTATCATAGTATCAATGACAATAGTTTAGATATAGACACTTATCCAAAACCTCCACTCAAATGTCTACGAAGTCTCTACTTATCAGTCTAGAAATGTGCCATGACAAGCCATGGACACCTTAATCAAAGAAAGAAAAGTACTCAAAATAACGAAAGATAAAAAGGCTCCTCCAGGATACTAGGAAGGCTCACCAAACTCGATGGATGTATTGATCCGGACCTCAATAATGTGCGTGCTGAAGCCCTCTATCCGCTTTATCTGCATCATAAAATGATGCAGGCCCAAAATGGATGTCAGTACATGGAATATACTGGTATATAAAACGACTCAAGAAAATAAGGCTCAACTTATCCTACGATTATTACTCATCTACCCCTTTATCTGGCCGATATGTGGTTAGTTTATCATTTTTCATACTGTCTTTTGTTATATCTTTATTTATTTATTCATTCCTTTATCTACTTATTATTTATTTATTGCTACGTA
>JAABOM020000002.1:6249038-6263305 GCA_011800125.2 Solanum clarkiae
GGCAAAGAACTATCTATTTCAGGCATTAGATCGTTCAATCCTTGAAACGATCCTTAACAAAGATACGTCAAGGAGCATCTGGGATTCTATGAAACAGAAGTTTCAAGGAGCAACAAGGGTGAAAAACTCACATTTGCAAGCACTTCGAAAGGAGTTTGAGACTCTTGAAATGAAGAGTGGTGAATCAATCAATGAATATTTTGCTCGTACTCTTACTATAGTGAACAAGATGAAAGCAAATGGTGAGAAAAAGACAGATGCTGAAGTGGTCTCAAAAATTTTGAGATCACTGAACACCAAGTTTGATTATATTGTGTGTGCCGTTGAAGAAGCTAAGGACACAAGCATTTTAACCATTGATGAACTATAAAGTAGCTTATTGGTGCATGAGCAGCGTATGAATGTCAATTCCTTAGCTGAAGAAGCACAAGCATTGAAGATTTTATTTGTGGAACAATCTGGTGCGAAAGGTCGCGGTCAAGGCAGTTATAGAGGCAGAGGAAGGGGAAACGACAGACATAGTTTCAATAAAGCCACTGTAGAATGCTACAAATGTCACAAGCTAGGACATTTCCATTGGAAATGTTCAAGTAAAGAGGCAAACTATGCTGAAACTCAAGAGGAAATGTTGTTGATGGCATTCCTGGATATAAAGGTTGAGAATAAAGAGGATACGTGGTTTCTTGATTCAGGTTGCAGCAATCACATGTGTGAAAAGAAGGAGTACTTCACTGTCCTTGATGAAAACTTTGTTGACATAGTGAACCTAGGCAACAATACAAGATTAGCAGTGACTGGAAAGGGTAATGTAAGATTGCAAGTGAATGGTATAGTGCAAATTATTACTAAAGTCTTTTATGTACCAGAACTAAAGAATAATTTGTTGAGCATTGGTCAGTTGCAGGAGAAGAGGCTGGCTATTCTGTTTTAGCATGACAGATGCAAGGTTTATCACTCGGAGAAAGGATTGATTATGGATACAAAGATGGCTGCGAATCAAATGTTCAAACTTCATGTGGTAACTACGCTGCCTACCTGTTTCAACACCGTCACAGAAGCAAAAGTTCAGCTTTGGCACTGCAGATATGGGCACTTGAGCTATAATGGTCTAAAGATACTTCAGCAAAAGAACATGGTGAAAGGCTTGCCGGAACTCAAGTCTTCATCAGAGATTTGGAAAGACTATATGGTGGGAAGGCAGCAACGGATGTCATTTCCAAAAAAGAGCACTTGGAGAGCAACACAAATTCTTCAGCTGATTCATGCTGATATTTGTGGACCAATCACACCAGCTTCAAGTAGTAAGAAAAGGTACTTGATTACTTTCATTGATGACTTTAGCAGAAAAGTTTGGGTGTATTTTCTTTTATAAAAAGCATAAGCCCTTGTTACTTTTAAATATTTTAAAGTTCATGTCGAGAAAGAATCAGATTTAACTATCAAGTATTTACAAACTGATCAAGGAGACGAGTTCACATCACATGAATTTATAAAATTCTGTGATGACTATGACATTCAAAGACAATTGACAGCAGCCTATACACCGCAACAAAATGGAGTAGCTGAGCGCAAGAACAGAACCATAATGAATATGGTACGCAACATGCTCTCTGCAAAGAAAATTCCAAAAACCTTCTGGCCTGAGGCAGTCAATTGGATGGTACATATTCTAAATCGAAGTCCAACACTTGCAGTTAAAGATCGAACTCCAAAAGAAGCCTGGAGTGGAACCAAGCCATCAGTTGAGTATTTTCGTATTTTTGGGTGCATTTCTCATGTTCATGTATCAGATTCTAAAAGAACTAAACTAGATGATAAGAGCATGATTTGTGTATTATTAGGGGTCAGTGAAGAGTCAAAAACTTATAGACTCTATGATCCAAAGCCAAAGAAAATTGTAGTAAGTAGGGATGTTGTATTTGAAGAAGACAAGGCTTGGGAATGGGATCAGAAGTGTGAAAACGTTGTGGGGTATGATTTGGAATGGGGAGAACAAGAAAATGATGCAGCTAAATCTGGTGAAAGGGAAGAAGTAGGCGAATCTGAAGCTAATACAAATGTAGAGATTTTTGCCTCTGATGTCTCAACTGGTGATGATCTTCCATGTACACGTGTAGGGAGAAACAGGGTTCAGCCAGCCTGGATGCAAGATTATGAAACTGGAGAAGGGCTTTCAGAAAATGAAAATGAAGCTTATCATGTGTCGTCTGCTGTTGATGATCCTGTGCTGTTTGATGAAGCTATTAAGAGTGGAAAGTAGAGAAGAACTATGGATGCAGAAATAGAGGCAATACAGAAAAATGATACATGGATATTGACAGAATTACCAAAAGGAGCAAAGAAGATAGGAGTAAAGTGGGTTTATAAGACCAAATTTAATAAGATTGGAGAGGTAGATAAACACAAGGCTAGACTTGTAGTGAAGGGGTACTCACAGCAGTATGGAGTCGACTACACTGAGGTATTTGCACCAGTTGCGCGTATAGAAACAATTAGAATAGTTGTGGCTTTTGCAGCTCAGAGAGGATGGACTATATACCAACTGGACGTGAAATCTGCGTTTTTGCATGGTGAATTATCTGAGAATATCTTTGTGGAGCAGCCAAGTGGTTATGTTCAGCAGGGAAATGAAGGAAAATTGTATAAACTAAAAAAGGCACTTTATGGGCTTAAGCAAGCTCCACGTGCTTGGTACAGCCGTATAGATGCTTATTTTAGTAAAGAAGGATTTGAAAAATGCTACTATGAACATACCCTGTTCATAAAAAGGCAGGAAGATAAGGTAGTGATTGTCAGCTTATATGTTGATGATCTTATTGTTTGTGGTAATGATGAGCTGCTGTTGATCGCATTTAGGAATTCCATGAAAAATGAATTCGACATGAAAGATCTAGGAAAGATGAGGTATTTTCTTAGTCTTGAAGTCTTGCAGAGGTCTGATGGCATTTTTATTAATCAAAATAAATATGCATCAGAGGTGTTGAAATGTTTTGGAATGGATAATTGTAGTTCTGTCCATAATCCAATTGTTCCTGGATTTAAACCCACAAAGGATGAAGGAGGAGTTGCTGTGGATAAGACATATTTCAAGCAAGTTATTAGCAGTCTCATGTATCTCACTGCAACATGGCCAGACATAATGTTTGTAGTAGGTCTTGCAAGTAGATACATGGAAAATCCGACTCAGCTTCACTTACAGGTTGTGAAACGAATTCTGAAGTACTTAAAAGATACTACTAAGTTCGGAATTTTCTACAAGAAGGGAGGAGGTGATGAACTTATTGCTTATACTGACAGTGATTATGCAGCAGATACAGAAGATAGGAAGAGTACTTCAGGATATGTATTCTTATTATGCTTAGGTGCAATCTCATGGTGTTCCAAAAAGCAACCAGTAGTGAGCCTGTACACTACAGAAGCTGAATTTATTGCTGCTTCATCATGTGCATGCCAAGCAATTTGGTTAAGAAGGGTGTTGTCAAGTCTGGATCATAGTCATGATAAATTAATCACTATTGTTTGTGATAGCAGCTCAGCAATCAAACTTTCCAAGAATCCGCTAATGCACGGTCGAAGCAAACACATTGATGTACGTTTTCATTTCCTTCGAGAGTTAGCAAAAGATGGCAACGTTGAACTGGTGCATTGTGATTCACGAGATCAAATAGCAAATGTGATGACCAAGCCTCTTAAAGTTGATCAGTTCTGCGAATTGAGAAAACTCATGGGTGTCTACACTAGAGCTGATATAAACTGAATGTTAGAGCATTTAGTTTAAGGGAGAAATTGTTGGGATTTACTGGTCTATTTTTTAGGAAGTTTTAGCTAATAAGTTCCTTTATTTTATGACCACTTAGTTAGCTGATTGTTTGCAAGTAGTTGGAGTAATTGACTCCATTCTTCTTTCTTTTCTGTTATGATTGTACAACTTTATAAAGTCATTTTCCTCATTCAATAAATCGGTAGTTCTAATTTCTCTTGTTTTTCCTCTGTGAAAACTTTTATTTGCAACAAATAAATTAATGATAAAAATATGAATAAAAGAAATAGAAGTATTCAAAGAAATAATATATGCACAAGCAAAAGACCTAAAAATGGCTATATATAAAAGAAATTCATTAAGCTAAAAAGAAGAGGTACGAGGTTTACCAATAACTCAAAAGCTATTGAATCTCACTAATCTATATCTATCTATGTATGTACTATATTAAAAGTGTAAAGATCCTTAGAAATATTATTTGAATTTTTTGTTCTTCATTAAAAAATTTTGCTTTAGATCAAATCGTCTTTTCATCTTTTTTTTTTTTAAAAAATTATTATTTATTTATATCTATAATATTAATAAGGACTTCTAGTCATGAAAAGACTCCTAAATCTTTTTTGATAAACTTCTACTTTTTTCTTATTAAATATATGTTTTGATCATGCTTTGCGCGTACAACAAGACTAGTAAAAAGAAAAAAATGTGATAGAACACCCTAATAAATTAAACTATAATTTGAAAATCTAGTTCAATAATTCTAACCCATAAATTAAATAAATATCAAATAACAAATCCCAAGCAAAGTAGGACTTCTATTTTTGATTTATTACCATAAATCAATTAGTATGTTAATGATATAAAATCATCACTTGGTAATCTTGTTCCGAATAATGGCATGTATTCGATCATAACTTAAAAAAATAGATTTACTTTTAGAAAAAATGATATACCCTATATACATTGCTTGAAATATATTAATTTAATAAAACAATAGAAGTTTTGGATTTTCATAGTGTCACAAATAAATACTATTTGCTTAAAAGCCACCAAAATAGACAAACATATTTTTTCTTCTTTTTGACTACAATCAATACCATTTACCAATTTCAATTATTACACGACAAAGTTATTGATTTTGAATTAACATTGTCAAATGTCGGTTGAAATTTAATTACGCCTTTAATAATTTGTTAATTCAACTTATCTTCTCTCTCTCCTTGTTAAGCTGTGCAGGTCACTCAAAATTATTAAATTATATTTCCAATAAAATTATTAAATTATATTTTACAACGAAAGTATCATTTTTGATACTTTTCTACTTAATTAATATGAAAGTTGGTATACACTTTATTTTACGTAACTATCTAATGAAAATGGAAAATTTTAATAATTTAATCAGTTGATTGTGTAAATATTTATCTAAAATTTAATTTTTTTCTTATTATGTGAAAATATAACTATCGATGATAAAAATAGATATCAATACAAAAGTATAATACCTCTAATATAAATGAACTATCGGAAGTTTGAAAAATGTCCTTTGTAGCTTTTCATTTTGCTATCATCCACATTCCTACTACAAAATCATACATAATCAGAAAACTAAAAGAATAAAAAGTATTCAATCTAAATATCAATAACAATAAATAAATTAGTGAGTGCGTCGTCAAAATAAGTTAATAAATATAAGAAGAATGAAAAGAAAGTTTGATCATATTGTGAAAATTTCCTTTTAAGTTCTACTATGGTATTAGTAATTAAGAAAAAAATGCTTATAATACCTGCAGTTTAAAATAATTCTTAGATATTTATGATATTGTAAATTATTTCATTATAAACATAAAAGGTGAACTTAAAGATAAATTATATCTAACTATGATAATATAATTTATTTATTTTTTTAGAATTGACTAATAATTGAAAAAGGTCACATGAATAAGATGGAGAATGCTCACATAAATATATTTCACTTTCTTACTTTAAAGTTTAAACTTTCACGTTCACTTAATCTAATTGTTTTTGTCAAATAAAAAACTTCTGAAATTGATAACTTTTTATTCTGTTTACATTTTTTTATTAAATTATTTATTATTATTCTTGATTAAAAAATTGCTAAAGAAAAAATTAAATAGAGAAACTAAAAGAGGAGTAGTAATAAACAGGGGAAAAAACTCATAAGATATACTCCCTCTGTTCCATCCCATATTATATGAGTGTCTTTCTATAAATATTCATCTCATATTATATAGACACTTATTAAATTAGGATAAAATTAATTATTCATTTTTCATTTTACCCCACCATTAATAAGTATATTAATATTTTTTTCTAACATAATTAACATACATTGATATAAATAAAAAATGAAATGGTAAAGTTTACTAGTATAATCGTGTAAAGTAGAAAGTATTCATATAATATGGCCGGAGGGAGTACCTATTATGTTGAGATGAACATTGAATTTGTGGATCACATCTTTTGGCATTGAATGCTATATTTGCATTTTGCAGTAAGCCCTCTCTAAAATTATAAAACAAATGCATAAATTTTGTGAGAGCCATTGAAACTTCTTCCCAAATTTGTATAAATTTGATCAAAGTCCAGAAACAGCAACTAAGAAGGATTTAGTAAAACGCGCCTCGTTAAAGCACATGAATATTTATCTTTGCTGCAGTTGTAATTTTTAATTCAATAAATCTAACTGATGATGGAATACTTATGGGGATTTGGAATTTCATACCAAGTAGCATGAAGAAAGATGTCATTGTTGATTCATATTTCTTGCCAAAAGATTTGCTCGTTAATTGTTGGTTTAGGATTGATGGTTAGACATTAATAAATATCAATTACCACACATTAGTTTGTGATTATTAAATTGAGACGTCTTTAATTTTTAACAGAGGAAAAAGATAAATAAAAATCTTTGCTTAGGAGAACATGTCACCGAATTAAACATCCTCTTTTGTGTGTATATATATAAGATAAGATTAAATAAGCATTCACAGTAAGTATTTTATTGTCTAGATAAAGGAAAAGAAACACAAAGATTATTCAAGGAGAGATGAAATTGTCATCCTCGGAATATGATAAAAAATGTATAACTAATAATAAATAGTATGATGTCATACTATAGTGCTATCATCATCAACTGCTTATAAAAAAACTAGAAAAAATATTTACCCGAGAGAATTATGCTATTACTTGGAACGAGTATAAAAAATAAAAGAGGACAAAATAGATGGACACACTACAATTGTCACACCTCGAGAGGATATCTAGGCGTGGCTAGCATTTGGTGACTGTTGCTAGCTCCCAAGTGGACCATTCAACCTTTTTATCATCATCCAATCAACTCATCAGCGGAAGATTCAATACAGTAGTCAACTAACAAAAGATAATATGAATAAATATCTCAAAGAAAGGAAACGGTAATCAAACCATCCCGACACTATCTATCAATCATCTATGTATAGACAGCCTCTATAACTAATATCTAATAAGGCACCATAATAGGTCATGGGTACCACAATCAAAAGAAATACCAACATAAAGGTAAATAAATACCGACATAAAGGTAAATAAATACTCATCCTCCAAATGCTGGGAGGAATCACTACGGACTGGAATCAAAGCTCTGAACCTCAACGATTGGGTTGCTGAAGTCCTTTGTCTACAGTATCTACATCATAAAACGATACAGCGCCAAAGGGGCGTTAGTACGTGGAATGTACTGTATGTAAAATGGACAAAAGGAAAAGGAAAAGGAAACATTTTAACAATCTTTCATCAATCACTCAACCTCACCTTAAAGTAAGGGACAAGACTCAATCACCTCGCTATCCGTCAAACATCAAACCATCACATCACATTAGAGTTCTATTCTTATGAAACCTATTTGGGAGTTTCTTGGACCAACATCTATCACCTATGAGCCGGTGATGGTATAACGAAGCAATGTCGTTGCAGCATCCGCCCAGTACCTTGCTGGGGTAAAAGGACATGCATCAGGGATTTATAATAATAGCAAGTCATCTTTTGGGACTAAGGAAACATCCATTCTCACGGTCCAATCTTCTGCTACGCTGGCCATGTAGGTAATGGGTGCGAGTGAGACTCACTCTTATTCATTTTCGGTGTTCAATACTCCTCGCAGGACTCGACATGCTCATAAGTCTATCAATTCATCAAGGATTTCCATCACTCAACCGCTACGGTAAAATTATCTTTTCGAATCCAAGGGAATATACTCATCTGACTCTATTAGTATAATTTCAACTATCACAGTCATCAGCACTCATCACCTCAGAACTCAGACTCAATCAAATATCATATTCAGACAATCAAGGCTTTAGCCATCCCCCTAAGTTCATTATTCGAGTATTTACAGAGAGAATTTGCAAGGGTTAAATCATAATCACATAGTAATGAAAATATACAATAAACATTGTATGTGATGATCATCAATTTAGGATGTAAAATATAGTTTAATGCATAAAATCAAGAACTCAAGATAATTATTCAAGAATTACATGCTAAAAATTCAAGAAACTTTCAAGAATCATAATTTAAGACCTTTTAAGGATCAATTATACATCCTAACTCTATCTTGGGCACATGGAAGAACAATCTCATGTTTTGGGATAGCCTTTACATACCTGGGAATGAAGATTTCTTCAAGGAATTGAATCTTCTCCGGGAACCCTCACTTGTCTCTTCTCTTCTTCTCTCTGACTTAGCGTAAAAATAATAGACTTAGAATATTTTTGGGTTTAAAACCCTCCTTCTTACGAAATATAATTCAAAAACCGTCCTGGGAATATTAAATTAAGTCGGGAAAGATGAAATTGCCCTTCCCGAATTAAAGAAAAAAAAATGTCTCCCCCATGTACTAGTGCGTCACGCGCACTAGTGCTTTTATGCACTTTTTCGCGAATTTCAGTTCTCGTTGAATTTTTCATAAAATAGACAAGTGTGGTTCCTATCCTCTCTGCGTTGCAGAAAGGGCGCGGAAACCCCACTATTTTAAGCATTCTTTGAAAAATTTAATTCGCATTTTTTCGTGTTAAAGTCGAGTTGAGACCTCTTTTCGACTCAATTTTTCGCACTGATCGCAAATTCGGTCTCGAATTTTTCATCAGAGCTTGAAAAGATACGTTGTGCGTACAAAAAGGTTTAGGGACGTTTTAGAAATTTCACGGGGCGTTACAACAAGAGAAACAAAAATAACCAAGTTGTAATGGATTTTGTTCACACAAAATTTGAGTTGTGGAATATATTGATCAACTTTATGTTACAAAAATTGAGGTTGAAAATTTGATTCTTAGTTTGATTTTATTTATAAATTTAAAAATTTGATAGGAATAATTTAATTTAATATTTAAACATTTTTTTAGATTACTAAAAGCTATATCGTGACACTACGTGTAAACATGCTTTGTTCTTTATTCCTTTTTCAGTGATGTCTACATAAACAAATGTATGTTCCTCTATTAATTAACTAGTTATTATGTGCTACAACGTGAGTGCATTACAAATTGTCATCCTCATGAACAAATGAGTAATATTCTTAATTATTTCAAAAGAATAGTCAATCAAGAAATAAAAGCACCAGGATTAAAAAATTAGTACATTTCTACACGATCATTTGAAAAATGACAAGTATTGATGTTATCGTTGCTCTTATATATGTCACAAACTCACTATTAACCTCATCAACAATTGTCAATAATTGATAATTCATGACACACCGAAAGAAATGAGTATTCGAACATAAAAAGAGGTGCTTGATTATGAAATTTGTCACTTTTGAATTCTAAAAAACATGTTGGGTTATAAAATTTAAGAATTCAAAGATGAAAAAGATATTTTCACCTTTTTTACTCCAAATTAGTCATAAAAGGTGTAAAACAACTCAAATTTTCAAACATTATTTTTTATTTTAAAAATAATTTTTTTTTCTTTCAAATTTCATAATAAAACATGACCAAACAACCACATTATTTTGTAACTTTCCACATTTATAGCTTGAGTGGAAACTCTATGATTGAACTATCAATAATCTTTTTCCACTATCCTTCCTAGTTTTCGTCCTATATATCTACTTGCAATTGTCAACACCAAACTATATATGTTTTGACTTTGGAGTGTTTGACTTATCGTCATAATTAGACGAGTGAGTAATATGATATATGTATTGCATATATAATATCAAAATAATAGTAAATCAAGAAATAAAAACTCGAGCAAAGTACAAGGGTAAAAAATTTCACACATTCCTAAAGAATCATTATGGGCGAATACAGATATTTAAATTCCTTCACCAGAAAATTTTATATATATAGTCAATCACCTTTCTCAAATTTATATAATAAATATTGAATCACCTTGAATAAGACAAACCTTGCTTTTAATTATGTCACAATTAACTTTATCAACGTGATCAATAATTGATAATTCATAATTATGCGCAGTATGAAATGAGTTGTGAATCTATATATATGAATACTACAAGACACAGCTTACACAGAAGATGAAAAAAAGAAGTTGAGTTGAATGAAATAGTATATAATATATATCCTGACGGAACTATTTTTGTAATTCTACAAAGTTGTTTTCACATTTATCACAAAATGTTTTCCCACTATTGTTCCTAGTTGCAATTTTATCACCAAATTATATATGTTGACTTGTAAATTTTGAATTGAAAAGGAAAAAACAAAGCAGAAAAGATACGACGTGATCAAAACATGCCGCTTTGTTTTAGTCTGTACATAAACGAATGTATGTTCCTCTTATGAATTGACTAAGGTATGTGCAAAAACGTGCATGAATTATCAATTGGTATTCCTCTTAATTTATTGTTATAACGAAAATACTTTTTATGAAATGGTGTTAGATAATGCTGCTTGTTAAAGGATATCTCTACAGAGATCATGGTTAGAATTACTTTTTTATATATATATAATAGTCACTAGATATTGAATCTCATTTAGTATCGTGTGTTTGCTTCATATTTTGAACTCTAAAAGTTGTGACTCCGCTACGGTAGTAATAACATAGCAAATGAAGCGAGGAGTAACAACAACAATAATAATATATATTCAGTAAAATTTTAAAGTGTACGATAAATTTTATTACTATCTCATGAAGATAGAGAAACTATTTCTAATAGACCTTCTATTCAAAACAAAAAAAATTAAATTAAAAATAAAATAAAATAAATGAATGGAGGAATAATGCTCTTATTTTCGTCAATAGAATTGTTAATCAGTTTAAATATTTTTTTTGGAAAAATAAAGAATGTTGGATTATATTAAAAAAGGAATAGAGTTTAGGTTTTTTATTTTATTTTATTTTATTTTATTGGGTTGAAGTGTTAATAGAATAAAAACAGTTGGAGATATTATTGGTAATCACGTGGACGAGCCAAATGCATGTGCCCTTGTCTTTAAGATCCTTTAAATTGATTGTTATTGATGGATTAGTTGTACCTGTTTTGGCAGTAGAGATAGGGTCAAATTTAATTGACATGTCGGATTTTTTTGATAGTTTTTGTCTTTAATTTATATATAACAGGTATCTATACAAAATTGAAGTTTTGCACTCTAGAGCTATTAGTGGCTAATTATTGAGCACCGTCTAAAAGGATCTAAGCAAATATATATTTATGTACTTGATCGCACAATTAAGTCGGTGCTATTAAAATACTGATTTGATAAATGAATGTAGTAGAAGGTGACACGTAGAAATTGCAGGTGGATAAAACTTGACTCAATAAAAGCAATATTGATCTCAATACATAAGTTCACCTAATAACATTATTTTCATCTATTGAGACATTAGATTCGTGAAGTATTAGATAGTTCGCTTGGTTCCAGCGCTGCTATGGACGTTCTAGCGTGGTCGATCATACAAGTCCAAATTGAAAGTGCAACCCTTCTCAAAGAATCTTGGACATTTCTTTTCAGTGGTTACACAACCACATGCACACACAACATGTGTGTGGAAATCACGTGAGATGTTTATTAGGATTTAACTTTAGACTAAGAGATGAAATTAAAATTTTAACAATGTGATTCTAAATTTTATAATGATGATTATAAGAACAGATAATAGTATTTGAAGGATTTTGCCTGCTTTCATTCCAAGAAGAAAGATACATATATACATGAAGTTTAGTCTTCTACTCCTAAAATCTCTCCTAAAGATATTTCTCTATAATATATCCTATAATATCATATAAAATATTACATATCTTACAAATATAGATACACAATATAAATTACTATATTTACAAAGATCTTACTTAATACCCCCTCCCCCCAAGTTGGTGCATGAAAATTTTGAATGCCCAACTTGCCAATAAGGTCGTCAAACTGATGCTTTCCTAACGCTTTTGTAAAAATATCAACGAGTTGCACTTTAGAGGGAACATATGTTGGATGAATATTGCCATTCATTATCTCATCTCGGAGAAAATGACAATCTATTTCAATATGTTTCGTCCTTTCATGTAATATTGAATTATTTGCTATATGTAGCGCAGATTGACTATCACAGTGCAGTCTTACCGGTGAAGGATGTGCCACCCCTACACTAAACAAAATTCCCTTTAGCGGCTTCAATTCACAAGTTGTGGTAGCCATAGATCTGTATTCAGCTTCTGTAGATGATCTAGACACTATCTGTTGCTTTTTAGTCTTCCAAGATATTGGCGAATTACCTAAGAGAATAAACCATCCAGTGAGAGATCGTCCTATTAAAGAGCAACCTGTCCAATCTGAATCACACCATCCATATAGCTTCAAATCACATGCACTATGCAATAAAATACCTTGCCCAGGTTTTCCTTTCAAAAATCGAACAATTCGTAGCGCAGCTTTCCAATGTTCTTCTTGTGGGCAATGCATAAATTGAGATAGTACATGCAGACAATAGGACAACTCCGGGCTCGTGAAGCACAAATATATGAGACAACCTATCAATCGTCGATATCTCTCTGGATCATCAAGTGGACATCCCTCGGCTAGTGCTAACTTATGATTTGACTCCATAGGAACATTAGTAGGTTTAGCTCCTAGTAATCCAACTTCAGAAATAATATCCAATGCATACTTACATTGACAAAGGAAAATGCCTTCTGAATTTCTCGCAACTTCAATACCCAAAAAATATTTCAAAGCTTCTAAATCTTTCATATGAAAGCAATCACTCAAATAACTTCTGAATTTTTGGATAGCACTATGATCATTTCTAGAAATTATCAAGTCATCCACATAAATAAGAACATTAAGCTACACATAGTTCTTTTGTAGAGTAAACAATGAGTAGTCAGAGTAGGATTGCACGAATCCATACTTCTTCAAGAAACTTTGCAAACCAACATCTTGGAGCTTGCTTCAATCCATAAAGTGATTTTCGCAGTCTACAAGCCATATCAGAATGTTGTACTTTGAAACAAGGAAGCATTCTCATGTACAATTCTTCTTGGAGATCTCTATGTAGAAAAGCATTATGGACATTCATTTGGTGCAACTCTCACTTCTTTGCTATAGCTATAGCTAAAAATGTGCGCACTGTAACCATCTTCGTAACTGGAGCAAATGTTTCACTGTAGTCAATTTCCTCTTTTTGATAGTTTTCAAGTATCAGTAATCGTGCTTTGTATCGCTCCACAGATCCATCAGAATGATATTTTATTTTATAAATCCACTTGCACCCGAGTGCTTTCTTTCCGGGTGGTAATTTTTCAATTACCCATGTTCTATTCTTTTCAAGAGCCTCGATTTCAATCTACATTTCTTGTCTCCACTTTTTATTTTTCACTGCTTCTGAGAAGAATGATGGCTCATGATCTGTAGTAATAGCTACAAGAAAATTTTGATATCGCAAAAAAAATTTGTTACAATTCACATAATGTGTTATTGGATAAGGCGTACCTGAAGTATGTGTTGGAGCATATGAACTATTGGAAGGACTCAATATTTGGATGGTATTAGTAACATAATCATACAGATAAGCAGGCCATTGTTTTACTCGATGTCCATGACCCAATTGAGGTGCATTATTTTGTTCTTCGCTGTCCTCCACGTCTTGCACACTAGACATGTCTTCTTCCCTGATTTCTTGAGCATTTTGCACCTCATTAACTTGTGAATCAAAAATTTTCAACATTGGTTGGTGTTCTCCATGCTCAACTCCAATATCTACCTTAAGATTATCATTAACAACTCCATCAACAAAAACTTCTTTTTCAATATTCTCACAAGAACTGGGCACTTGTTGGACAAATGAGAATTTATTCTCAAAGAAAACGACATCTGTTGTGTCGAAAAATAATCGACTTTTAAAATAGAATTTATTCAAAAAATTAGGAATTAATCTAAACTCAATTAATTTGAGTCAAATCGACTCTCGAAATTCGAACGGACACAGAGTCGCCACCTAATTTTACGGATAATTAGGAAACCATTAAAATATTTTTTAAAAGACTAACAGAAAATCT
>JAABOM020000002.1:6263405-6292449 GCA_011800125.2 Solanum clarkiae
CGACGATACGTAACGCCTGTATCTCACTTAGTCTCTCTTTACTCTGTGATGTGACTACAGGGACGGCGATACGTAACACCTGTAGCTCACCTTTAAAGCTGAAGAAACTTGTGACAGGTCCGTTCTGATGTGTTTGGTTGAATTGCTTTCTAAAAGTATGTGTTAACATTGCCTTGATCTGATTCTTCTATCTCTATTGTGGATTGTTACTGTCATTCAGGTTTGCATTCCGCTTTACATATCCTTTACCGCTTTACATACTCGGTACCTATTTCGTACTGACCCCCCTTATGCGGGGGCTGCGTTTCATGCCCGCAGGTACCGACGTACTGGTGAGAGACCCTCCACATTAGGATCCTTGTTTGTCGTTGAAGCGCCCCTTTTGTTTCAGGAGCCGATTTGGGTAGCCTCATATGTTTATATGTTTTGTAAATGTATTGACATATGTATATCGTTCAGTACTTTTGTCTAGAGGTCTGCGGATACTTGTGGGTTACGGGTGTGATGTTTGAATGCGCGGCGTATTGTATGATTTTGTATACTGAATCAGGCAGCGAGACCGCATTATGTACTTATATGCGTGACATGTTTATTAGGCGGCAGGACTGCAGCGGTGACCTTATCGGCCCGCTTTTATATTTATATGCATATATATTACTGTCTGGGAAGCTATTGGATCTTATTTTTGCAGGTGAGGTTAGTCAGTAAAACAGAGGAAACTCTGCCGAAATTTCGGTAGAATTCCAGACTAGGTTTATGAAGGAATTGGGTTTAGTATGTGTTCACGTGTCCCTATCGGGCACAGGTCACGACCCCAGGGTGGGGTGTGACAATACTAAACAACAATTTGGTTTATTATAGAATATTTTTTATGAAGAGCAAAAATTTTAATCAATATTATTTGTAAAATCTTCATGTTCATACTATAATATTGATATAGATAAATGAAGCCTACCAAAATATGTGGATGAATTCAACCTGTAATCTCGTGGTAATAAATAATATGTCATATTTGAAAGTTTAGTATTTTGGTGGTAGGAACTCCAAAACGAAAAGGATAAAAGGGGGCTACTCCAATCCTAATCCTACATATACACAACTCAATTTTCATATTTCGATCATTTAACCTTTCAATAGTTTCATCAAATAGATTCATCCACTGGCAATGAAATTTGTGTGCTCCCTCAATTTTGTAATGCTATAAAAGGCACTTCTGGTCCAGCCATTTCCGCAGGTAACAATTTTAACTAGGAGATTGATATACTTGCAAAACATTCTTACACTTGTGGCCACAAAATTGTTGAAGAGTGTAACTTTGGTAAGAGGTGCGTTTATAGATATAAATATTTATCATGGGATATTATTGACAGAGAGCTTTTGTCATCTGATTTTCTCTATCCATTGAAAAAAGGAAAGTGGGAAGGTGTTGACAAAATTTTGACGAGCAAAAATGATTTTATCCAAAAAATTTTGGACTTTGCTCATACCTTGGAGAACGTGACGCTTCCTCATCAAGATGATGATACAGATTGTATAAGTCTAATATTTGTTAAGAACATTTCTGTATCTCCTCAAGAATTTGAACTTACCCAAAGAAGAATTTTTACGAAACACTGTGATAGCATTTCAAAAATTCTTTGGGTAAAAGTTCGTGAGGAAATCAACAAATTGGGACATGGATCATCTTTGTTTGAAGAATTTCAGTTCCTAGAAGTTTGCATAGAAAATATAGTAAGGGAGATAACTAATAGGAGAACTACATATTTCGATGATAATTACTAAATGGTAATAAAAGAGACTTTAATTGAGCAAGCTAGGAGAGAATTCAGGTTATTGCCTGCAGTTAGATCAAGAATGCACTTTTTATAGGTAGTACATATTCCAGAAGAAAATGAATCGACAGACGATTGTTAGATATGCATGAGCAGGTACTTACCTGGTTTAGAAACATACAAGTTGCTTTGCAGCCATAAGTTCCATTTTGGCTGCATTGAAACTTGGCTTCTAAACTAACCAAGGTGTCCTATGTGTGAGTTCAAGTTACCACCAGCTGAGGAAAAGTAGAAGTGTTTCCAACACTTGTCAACACTCTATTTTTCTATAATAAAAAATTATACTTTGTTCCAATAATATTGAGTTTATACCTGGGTATGCGAACCAAAAACGATGAAAAATACATCATATAAGTTTCATATTTAGCTCAAACTTCAAAGTTTTATTGAATCACTAAAATTTTATAACAGAACAAGAATGTCACTGAAATCTAAAGGAATTTCAAAGTGCACAAAATACATAATAAGAATTGGACGATTAAGATTTTACAACAACAACAACGAAAATATTTTAAATGTGAAATGAATTTAAAGTGCATATATTATTCTAGTGTGAAATTACTTTCTTTTTTCGAAGTAAATGACCATTGATATAATCTGCCACAAGACAGACTAATAAAACATTCTCTTTATTTAAGAGAAAAGAGCACTAGAATTTTTAATTGGTCATGATCAAATTTATACAAGGTAAACTCTTAATCGATAGTTATGATACATTGTTTAAATCATACTAAAACAATACAACATTTGTTTATTAAGTTTATATAAAGCAAACTTGTAATTAATAGTTACGTTATATTGTTTAATTTTTTCAAAAATGATCTTTATAAGCTAATATTTTTCTTTACCAAAAAAATGCTAATCTTTTTATTGTTTTAAATGCTCTAACTCCTGAGTCTTAAGATATTCTTTCTATTTCAAATAAGAAAATATTTTATGGAAAATTTATGATTGTTTTTATACAATAACATGTAACTTTTAATGAGTATGATCATGACATTCAGTTGTTATCACTTGAGTATATTAATACTCCATAGCAAGTTTCATAAATATTTTCATGATTTCTATAACACCCCGTAAAGTTACCGAAACGCCCCTAAAATGTATCATGCGCACAATGAGTCTTCCATAGCTCCAATGGAAAATTCGAGATCAAATTTGCGATCAACGTGGAAAATTCAGTCAGAAAATGGTCTGGACCCAATTTAAGAGCAACCGGGTCGAAAAATAAAATTTTAATTTTTGCCTCAAACAATAGCAAATCCACGTCCCTGGCGCGACGCGGAAAGGGTGCAGAGATGCACTTGTTTTTTCTTAGAAACTTTGACGGGAATTATAATTTATGAAAATTACACATAAAATACATTTACTGAATGCAATTTATGTGTAATTTCCTGGAAAATAGTTTTCCACGCGTTTAAAATTTTCAGTCAAAAATTACATATGTGCGTGCCCAGTCTGCGTCGCGCACTGGACAATTCCGAAGTGAATTTTTTACTTTTTATTTGGGAAGGGTCTTTCGGTCATTCCCCATCCTATCCTAAGTCCTAAAACATATTTTTAAAGTCGTTTTAGGTCGATTAAGTGCTTCAAAAACCCATTTTTCTTAAACTTTTACGCAAAGAAGTTCTGAGAGAGGAAATAATAAAGCCTAGGGGATTGCAAGTTCGAGTCCAATTCTTGTTGAAGATTCGTATAATCTTCATCCTAGGTATGTAAAGGCTGTCCAGAACATGAAATTGTTCTTCCATATGCCCCAATGTGTAGATTAGGTTGATAGTTAATAGTTAATGAGACTTGAATTGTGATTCTTGGATGATTTTCTCGAAATTTATTTTTAATATTATTATGATCATCATGTTTTAATGAACTTATTACATGTGTTTATGTTGTGATTATTCAATTACCCCTATAAATTCTCTGTTAAAGACTTGAATAATGAACTTAGGGTGATGTCTAGAGCCTTGATTATTAATGGATGTGTTGATTACTGTGGTCTGAGTCCTGAGGTGAGTGTTGTGATGGTTGAAGTAGATGAAGTTAATATCCTTGAGCTTTAGATGGGATTTAGATAGAGTTGAAGGAAAACAAATTCTTTCTTGAGTCGATAGAATGATAGATGGGATGAGGACCCTACTTGAGAGGGGGGTTGGGCTATGTAGCAGTCTGACTTTGATAGACTTATGAGCATATAGAGTCCTGGGAAGAGTATTAGCACCAAAATGGGTAAGAGTGAGTCCTACTCGCACTAATTAACTATGTGGCTAGCGTAGGAGAGGATTGGACCGTAAAAGTGGATGTTTCCTTTTATCCCACAGAGGACTTGACAGACTTCTTTGGGATCTCTGACAGACTTGTCCTTTACCCCGGCAAGGTACTGGATGGATGTGGCAACGCCATCTCTTTCGTTGTATCACTACCGGCTCATAGGTGGTGATTGTCGGTTATAGAAACTCCCAGGTAGGTTTCCCTGTTGATAGTACTCTGATGTTGATGTGATTGTATGATGCCTTGATGGATAACAAGGTGATAGAATTCTGTCATTTACTCTGAGTGAGGATGAGTGATTGATGAGTTGATGTTATACTTACATATACTGTTTACCTTAGCCTGTTTTACATACAGTACATTCCACGTACTAATGCCCCTTTGGCGCTGCATCATTTTATGATGAAGATTCTCTAGACAGAGGACTTCAGCAACCTAATCGTTGAGGTTCACGGATTTCGACAGAGACTTGGTGAGTCATCCCTCGTTTTTGGGGGACATGTTATCTTCTTTTCATTTATTCTAGATTTATTTTATTAGACTGTAGTAGCCATTGCTTGTCATGGTACCTTCTTAGAGATTAGCTATAGAGGCTTCATAGACATAGAAAGTTGATAGTTGATGTCGAGGCTGACTATTTTCCCACTTCTTACTTCTATTGAATTGATTATTTGTATTCATTATGATAATAATTATGATAGCCCACTGTTAGTTTATTATTTTCTTATATCTTCCGCTTATGAATTGATGGAATGAATGCAATGAGACTAAGTGGTTCGTTTGCGGGCTAGCAATAGTCTCCGAGTGCCAGTTACGTCTAGGGTATCCTTCCGGGGTATGACAAACTTTGTTTCAGAGTGCGAGTTCAAGAGTCCTAGAGAGTCTATAAAGCCGTGTCTAGTAGAGTCCTTATTATTAGTATGAAGAGCTCCACATTCATAATTTGGAAGCTATAGAATATTTAGGAATTGTTCCCCTTCTTTCATATTCTTAGTCCGTACGATAGAGTCAACGTCTATAAGAGTTATTTTCTAAAGCATGCCTTACGCGTTGCAGACCATGTCTTCTAACCACACCATGGATTTGAAAGATACCACCAACACAGAGAAGCTTGAGCCTACTACTCAAGCTGTTGTGCATAATCGATGGGAAGAAGAGGACAAGGAGAGTGAGATGGAGGAATCTTGGGGTGAGGAGGGGAGTAGGTTCCCCCATCTGCAGAGACCTTGGAAGTATATGCCACTACTGGTGATTGAACCTATGTCCAATAATTAAAAATAATCTGAGGCCGAGGAGAAATCAACTCTTCGTCCTAAGAAAGTGTGGCCCGAGGCTGTAAAGGAAAGCCACCATGTAGAAGGTGTAGCAGACTTCATTTGGGGAGGTGTCAATTGGGCACCAGTGGCTGCTTCAAGTGTGGACAAGAGGGTCACTTTCAGAGGGATTGTCCGAAGTGAGCTAACCAAGCCCAACCTACTAGATCTACGCCATTAGTCAGAGGAAATTAGAGAGATGCTACTCTCAGCATGAGTGAGTCTACAGACGAGTTATGTGCCACAATAGTTGCCCAGCTCATAAAAACACTCTGTGAGGTCGTGACAGGTATAAGTTGAATCTTTATTTGCTTTTGATGTTATGCATGATAGAGGAGTTTTATGTTTCCAAGCATAGTAATGTTTCCAACTAGGAGTGAGATCTGAGGTATTGTAAAAACCTTAAGTAGAGTTGTTACCCCTGAGCTAGAAAGATAATGAGGGAGAGGAGGAGACTAGGTAAGGAAAGCGATAATTAATTGAGGCTCATAGATAGGTACATATATCCATTAAGTAAATAGTAAAGGAATGAGTTGATGGCCATAAGCTTGATGAGACAGTTGAAAGTTCCTATGATTGTCATGTCATGATGAGATGAGGTATAGAGAGATGGAGAGTTAGTGTCAAAATGTGTTAGAGTATGCCCAAAAAAATAACTAGAAGGAAGTGTATGCAGATGTGTTGTAGTATGTATTCTATTGAAGGTGAAATATGAATCTTGAATAGGGGAGAGTGCTTTTATTGTGATAGAATAGATCTAAGTTAGGCTTATGATTGTGTGAGAGAGTTCATGAGATTCATAGAGTTATAAGCTTAGCCAAATAAGGAGGTATAGTGAGTCGGTGAGTGGTGAAGAGGGAATATATTGATTGATTTCTGGCTATGAGATTTTAGTAAGATTATGTTCCCTAAATATTTCTCTAGTAGTTGTAAGTTAGCGTTTAAAGAGATGTGTGATAGGTGCGTAGGTTAGTACTAGACCCTAAGCTTGAATTGTGAGAAGTAGCATGGAAGAGGAGATAGTATCATGAGAGTGATAGACTTAATTGGAGAATTTCTCTAAGAGACCTGACATAGTATATGACGATGCTAAGTTGTAAGGAAAGTGATGCCATGGGTAGGGTACAAGTGCCCTTAGGTGAGACTAGTAAAACAAGGACAACACAATGGATATAAAGAGACTTGAGATGCATATCCAGGATTGTGTAAAGATGTGTGAAGCTCTAAGTTATGACCGCTATAGGAATCTAGATGATACCCTCAAGTTTAGTGTGAAGTAAGTTGAGATAGGCATTCTGTACCATCCCGAGCAGCTAGGTTGATTAGGGGTTTATGGAAAGATGATGAGGAGTCTTCCATTATAGTCTAAGTCTTATACAGATGGGTTTATGGGAGTGTAAGAGTTGAGTGTTAGCAGGCAAAAGAAGAGGTTGGATTGTAAGAGTGTGGGAAGTAGTTATGTATGCTATAAGAATAGTAAATATAGAGATATTTCCATAGAGGTAGGAGAGGAGATAAGAGTGATATTATTTGAAGGAGTCTGAGTGGTTAGTTACATATATGCAACTATAGCACAACAGAAGAGCTAAGGTATCCTTGTGGGTGGTAATCCCTTGACTGAATGGAGGTATGTGTTTATAGCCTAGTACAGAGTATCGATTCCCAAATAGAGAGAGAGGATCTTCAGAGTTAAGTGGGAGATGACGAAGTGGTAGACCGAAGTAGATCTTGAGTTGGATAAAGATGGGCTGATCGAGATGAGACACCAATTTTGCCATATCCTACGTTCCTTAATTTTTTGTGGAGGTGACTCTCTTCCTGTTTGGTATGCGACTTCCATGCTGGTGGCCTAGTCTCATATACCACTGATTAATTGTTATTCGAGTAGGGAGGATGAAAAGTGATGAAGTCATTCATCAATTTTGATCTTACCCCATTGATCTGAGTGCTTTCACTCCTATGTTAAATGATATGCGACTCGAGTTTCATATTACATATAGCTCTGTGAACTCCAAGTGAGTCTTCATAGACGAGAGAGATTATACTTTTTATGAATTTCCACAGATAAGGTTTCTCAATTGAATCATGCTAATGATCTCCATTCTAAGCCTTTTAGTAGTCCATCTTTCCAATCTTGATAGAAGTATTGTTGAGGACAGTAGATGAGTTATGGCTGTGGGAGAGAATGAGTACTTCTAAATTATGATAAGGAAGTGGAGTACCTATCCTTGAGTTGATTTTCCTTTTGAACCTCTGCGTACTTGAGTATGTCAGTCGTTGATAGTATTCGTGCCTGATAGTGATATTTGGTGTAAAGTTTAATCTTTAGATATTATGTTCTAAGTCTATTCTTGAGAATGAGTATTTGAGTATCTAAGTATTTAAGTTCTTGATTGTATTCATACTAACCTTGCATGGAGAGATAGTGATTTGAGGTTTCGCCAAAATGGGAGATGATGAGTTCCTCCAGGTCCAAATTATGGCGTTGATAGTAGTAGACTGGGAGTAGGGATAAATGAGGAGGAGTAAATGTAGCATTGTTGTGATGTTAGTATTAAACTTGTGTCATGTAAGGATAGAGATAGAGAGAGGGAGATGGAGAGAGATGAGACACTACAATGTGCAATAGATAGGTAAGAGTATGTGAATGTGACTTTGAGTGAGAGTTCACTGAATGGTGGAGGTAGAAGTGTTAAGTAGGCTTGAAGATTCTAAACATAGTTGAAGTGCTTAGAGCGATAGGCTTGAATGCGTGGTTGTTATTACGTAAGTGTTGATGATAGACTATTGAAGACTTCATGATAAGGGATTCAAGTAAGAATAGTGAAGTAGTGAAGAGGACTAGTGATCTTTTAATAGAAGCCCCTGTGGAAGTTTAGAGTTGAGCATTGAGTATTAGCTTTGTAGGAATATGATCATCTTGTGGATACTACCTTGAGGCTTAGAAGTAGGTTTGAATAGAAGAGGAGGAGGTGGATAGATGGAAATTTGAGCAAGATCTATAAGATTGAGTTGATAGAGTAGAGTGTCATGAAAAGGATCACAATTGAGGCGAGATGCTATGCTTGAGAGTTAAACATAGAGTTTTATGTAATAATGGTCCCATTCTCTATTAGAGTTGATGGCTTCCTTCTTGAATTCGAAGGACTGGTTATCGAAGTGTTTAAGCGATTCGAACTGATTGGGTTCGTCGTTCCGTTCGTGCTTGATGGTGAAAATTCTAAAAAAGTGTCTCTACTTCTGATCTGAACCGATTTTCCCATTCTAAGTGACTTGTGACTGCTTGGATTGATTGATTGAGTGTTGATAGGAGTCTTGACTGACACTCGTGCCTAATGATGAGAATGTTGAAGGAAATTTCCTTACCTTTAACCAAATTGATTGTCCTTTCTTGAGTCGATTGTCCACTCTTGAGTCCGAATAGAGTCGATTGTTGATTGAGATAGGATCGAAAGATTGAGTGATAGATATAAATGTTAAGATGAATTCTGAGTCTATTCGTGCTTTTATTCTACTTTTACTCTTCGTTCGAGGATGAATGATCTCAAGGGGGAGATGATGTAATATCCCATAAAATTACCTAAATGCCCCTAAATATATCGTGCGTACAATGTGTCTTCCAAATCTTCGATGGAAAATCCGAGACCAGATTCGCAAACAGTGCGAAAATCGAGTCAGGAAATGATCTCGACCCAATTTAAGAGCAACTGGGTCAAAAAATAAAATTTCAATTTTTGCCCAAAATAGTAGTAAATCTGCGTCCCTGGCATGACGTAGAAGGGGCGCAGATATGCACTTGTTTTTTCTCAAAAATTTTGATGGGAATTACGATTTATGAAAATTACACATAAAACGTATTTGCTGAATGCGATTTATGTGTAATTTCTTGGAAAATAGTTTTCCATGTGTTTAAAATTTTTAGTCAAAAATTACATATATGCGCGCCCAGTCTGCGTCCCGGACTGGGCTATTCTGAAGTGAAATTTTTTCTTTTAATTCGGGAAGGGCCTTTTGGTCATTTCCCATCCTATCCTTAGTCCTAAAACATGTTTTTAAAGTCGTTTTAGGTCGATTGAGGGTTTCAAAAACCTACTCTTCTTAAACTTTTATGCAAAGAAGTTCTGAGAGAGGAGATAAGAAAGCCTAGGGGATTGCAAGTTCGAGTCCAATTCTTGTTAAAGATTCATACAATCTTCATCCCAAGTATGTAAAGGCTGCCTAGAACATGGAATTGTTCTTCCATGTGCCCCAATATATATATTAGGTTGATAGTTAATGGTTAATGAGACTTGAATTGTGATTCTTGGATGATTTTCTTGAAATTTATTTCTAAATATTATATTATTATGTAAAATTGATGATCACATGCTTTAATGAACTGATTACATGAATTTATGTTGTGATTATGCAATTATCCCTACAATTCTCCGTTAAAGACTTGAATAATGAACTTAGGATGATGTCTAGAGCCTTGATAGTTCATGGACATGTTGATTGTTGTGATCTGAGTCCTGAGGTGAGTGCTGTGATGGTTGAAGTAGATGAAGTTAATATCCTTGAGCTTCAGATGGGATTGAGATAGAGTTGAAGGAAAAAAATTTGTTTCTTGAGTCGATAGAATGATAGATGGGATGAGGACCCTACTTGAGAGGGGGGTTGGGCTGTGTAGTAGTCTGAACCTGATAGACTTATGAGTATATTGAGTCCTGGGAGGAGTATTAGCACTGAAATGGGTAAGAGTGATTCCCACTCGCACTCATTAACTACGTGGCCAGTAGAGGAGAGGATTGAATTGTGAAAGCGGATGTTTCCTTTTGTCCCGTAGAGGACTTGACAGACTTCTTTGGGATCCCTGACAGACTTGTCCTTTACCCTGGCTATGTACTGGACGGATGTGGCAACGACATCTATTCTTGTATCACTACTGGCTCAAAGGTGGGGATTATTGGTTATAGAAACTCCCTGATAGGTTTTCCTATTGATGTTGATAATACTCTGATGTTGATGTGATTGTATGATGCCTTGATAGATAGCGAGGTGATAGAATTTTGTCCTTTACTCTGAGTGAGGATGAGTAATTGATGAGTTAATGTTATACTTACATATACTGTTTACCTTAGCCTGTTTTACATACAGTACATTCCATGTACTAACGCTCCTTTGGAGCTGCATCGTCTTATGATGCAGATTCTGTAGACAGAGGACTTCAGCAGCCCAATCGTTGAGGTTCATAGATTTCAACAGAGACTTGGTGAGTCTTCTCTTATTTTTGGGGGATATATTATCTTCTTTTCATTTATTCTAGATTTATTTCATTAGATTGTAGTAGCCATGACCTGTCATGTCACTTTCTTGGAGGTTAGCTATAGAGGCTTCATAGACATAGACAATTGATAGTTGATGACGGGACTGACTATTTTCCCAATTCTTACTTCTATTAAATTGCTTATTTTGTATTCCTTATGATAGTGATTGTGATAGGCCACTGTTAGTTTATTATTTTCTTATATCTTCCGCTTATGAGTTGATGGAATGAATGCAATGAGACTAGGTCGTTCGATTGCGGGCTAGCAATAGTCTCCGAATGCCAGTTACGTCTAGGGTACCCTTCTGAGGTGTGACAATTTCGAGGTAAAAAAAAATTAAATTTAATATATTTAAATTATGGTACACAATTTAAATAAAGAAAGAACCTATATATCTAAAGTTTTGGAGTTACATCTAATAATTTTAAAATCTTACCTAATAGAATAATAATTGTAATAATCCAATGGGGGTGACAAAGAAAATTATTACGCGTAATTCATCTTGTTCCCAATAATTATAGTGGTCACGTCCATTTGATAAGATGACAATAATAATAAATATAAGCACCATATTTTGTCTTCCAATTATTTAAAATAAGCACTATATTTTGTCCTCCAATTATTCAAAGATGCATTATGCTTTGTCTCCACTCTCTCTCCTTTAAATACCTGGGTTTTTCGTACTAAGGGCAGAAGAGAATTTGGATAGAACATATATAGAAAGAGGAGAATTTACGATTAGCAACAATATAAACACCATTTGTACGATTCTGGCATTGAGGTAAGTTTGCCTATCCTTCTTTGAGATTGGAATTGAGTTATTGATTATTCGTATGTTATAATTTTAGGAAATGAGATTGTAACATGTGCTGAAAATTTTCGTATAATATCCGCATGAAAACTTTTATTAGATATCTGTAGTTATTTTGAAAACATGAAAATCCTAACTAAGATGAAAAGAAATAAAACTAACCATCTTATGGGAAGTTTGGGAGTCTGTTTCAAAGAGTGTATAAATCTTAACACTCAACTTAATAGGAGGAAAGTTGTATTCATCTTTCATATATTATTTATAAATATTAAATAAATATTAATATAATATTAACTTTAATCCATTAAGCTGCCTAGTTAAATTTCTTTTTATAATCTTTTACCTTTAATTCATTTTAGCTTCAAATCTTTTCATTTTCGTGTCAAATTAATTCTACAAGTTAATCGCACAATCTAGTATAACTCACAAAATTTATGCTTAGAAATGATAAATAAAAATATTAGGTATGAGACAAATGGTGACCGAAAATATATACTTTTGGCATAATATTGAGAATCATGACTAAATTGAGAAATTATAATTTTTAATACGTGGCAGAGAATGTTGAAGGGAACAATATCCCAAAATATATAAAAGAGGATGAGCATATAATTGCTAACTTGGAGAACTTTGATATTATTATATTTATTGAAAGAAATATTGCTTCTATGATTGTGTTTTGATTACATGCATTTTCATACTACATGTTATGATGTTTTGAAAAGTTGTGAATGGCGACTCATATCATGAGTCCTTGACTACGCTCACGCAAGTGGCAAGGTAGTTGATATATTGAGATTATATACGACAGGCTGTACAACAGTCTTGATTTCATCTTGCATTGCATCGCATATCATACCATTGTATTACTTATGATTATTTCGGATTGACTTAATAATATTATATGCTTACTTTATTCATGTCGTTTTATACAAATTGGTGGCACCGATGCCGGACTGATTTTTCTGTTGCAGGTGAAAGCGTTCCTAAATTATTCTATAGTTTATTAAATTTTTTATTCCAGTCGGTTAAACCTACTAGATACATATTATGTGTACTCACCCCTACTTCTTTCTCCCCGCAGATTCTCGTCAAGATTTCCCACGCATTAGTTGATTTGCTCGTGTAGTCGGCTCACACTAGATCTAATGGTGAGACTCAAGGGCTTCGAGTTCCATTAGATTCTATCCTAGTTGTTGGGTCTTTATTTCTGTTCGAAGACTGTAATGTACTTATTTCATCAGTACTTATGTATTTAGACGCTCTCTACACTCGTGACACCAAGTCCTGCGATATGATTTTTATCTATTGAGTTTTTCTATCAAATGTATTTTATCTTCGGGTTTGGAAATTTATTAGTTCTGTAGTCGTGATCCTATTTTGGGTCGTGACTAGTTTGGCATTAGAGCTCTAGGTTCACCGGTCTCACGAGTTAAAGAGCAAGGTGTCTAGTAGAGTCTCGCGGATCGGTACGTAGACCTCCGTATCTATCTTCGAGAGGCTACATGATGCTTATTAGGAAAAATCCTCTATTATTGATTCCTTTCGTGCGATTTGTTCATATTCAAGTTTTTTATGCCTCTAATGTATTCTTTCTGCGTAGATGCTGAGGATTAGAGTTAGCAATATCGAGGCTGAGTCCTTACCTAATGTCCAAGCCCCAACCAGAGGGTGATGTAGGGGCCGAGGCAGAGGACGTGGTAGAGCTAGAGGTCAAGGCTGGGCTAGGGGAGCAGCACCAACACGAGGTCAGACCAGTGGGACATCACCTAAACCAATTGTTTACCCAATTCATAAGCAGCAGGCTGAGGATCCAGTTCAGCCTCCTGTAACCTCTAAAGGTACACTAGTGTTATAGGAGCTATTGACGCGATTGTTGGCAAGGTTAGAAACTACCCCTACTACCAGTAATCTTGCAGGTACCGCAACCCCTACTATATCTGTTAGTCCTTCACAGCTAGCTCAGGGACCTAGTATGGGATTCCAAACCCCGAGTCCCTTTTCCATGTCTTCTATTGCACCTCCAGGGTTTTCATCCCCGCTAGTGCTGCCATGTCCTTGTCTGAGCAGAAAAGTTTTGAAAGATTGGCTCCTTCCAAATTTAATGGTATAACTGGAGATGGGTCATATGACTTTCTGACAGAGTGTCAGGATAAACTGTTCAATTTGGGTATTCTGGAGGCCCATGGGGTAGCTTATACATCTTATCAGTTCATGGGCATGGCCAAAGAGTGGTGGAGGTCAATCATGGCCTGAAGGCTTGTCGATGCTCCAACAATGAGTTAGGAGCAGTTTATGAAAATCTTCCTTGAGAGATTTGTACCCTATAGTCTTTGTGATAGGCGTCGGGATGAGTTCGACAGATTGGAGCAAGGTTCTATGACTGTGTCTCAAATATGAAGCACGATTCCATGAACTGGCCCACTATGCCATGGCTAGTATTCCCACAGAGTTTGAGCGAATTCGCCGATTTGTAAAAGGGTTAGCAAGCCATCTTCAAAAAGCTATCGAATATCTTGTGTTATTTGGTGGTTTCTTTCAAAGTATTATTGATCATGTCAGGATGATAGAAGGATCCAGCACGCACGACAGCGTGATAGTAAGAGGTCCCACTCTCAGGGTTAGTTTGGAGGTCATACACCCAAAGATAGGAATCCTCAAAGATAGGGTGCTCAGGGTTACCAGGGAAGACCGATTCATGCAACCATTTTTAGTGCAAATAATACTAATAGGACCAAAGGTTGTTAGGTATGTGATGAGTTTGATCATAAGGCCCAGGACTGCCCCAAGCTTGCTCCTACTTCTTTTCCATCGGGGGCATAGACAACTCGCCCCACATCAGCTCCAGCGACTAAAGGTGCTTCATAGAGTGCGAGGGGTGGTACTAGAGGTGCCAGGGGTGGAGCTCGAGATGCCACCCATGGTAGAGCACAGGCCAACGGTGAGCATCAAGTATGTTATGTCGTTCCAAGTTGAACTGAGGCACAAACATCTGATACTGTGATCACAAGTATTGTTCCAGTTTGTCATCGTTCAACTTCAATATTGTTTGACCTTGGATTTACCTATTCATATGTATCAACTTATTTTGCTTTTGATATTGATAGTTTATGTGAGCGTCTCGATGTGCCTATTCCTGTTTCGAATCCGGTAGGTGAATCCTTAGTGGTGGATAAGGTATATCGGGATTGTATAGTAGTAATCTCAGGTAGGAAGACCCAGGCTAATCTGATTCTCCTAGACATGATAGACTTTGATGTTATTTTGGGAATGGATTGGTTGTCTTCTTAACATGCAATCCTTGATTGCGATGCTAAGACTGTGACTATAGCATGTCCGGGTTTACCTAAGTTAGTTTAGACAGGCACTCCTAGTTCTTATCCTAAGGGGTGATTTCTTATGTTCACGCTTGGCGCATGATGAAACATGTGTGTTTGTCTTATTGGGCTCACGTACAAGATATTTCTAAGGAGTCACCTTCTTTAGAAACCACAAGGGTAGTAAGAGAATTCATAGATATGTTTCCTACTGACTTGCCTGGTGTTCCCCTAGAATGTGATATCGACTTCCCTATTGATGTGGAACCGGGCACTAAGCCTATTTCCATTTCCCCTTACTGGATGGCTCCTGCAGAGTTAAAGGAATTGAAGGAGCAATTAGAAGATCTGTTAAAAAAAGGGTTCACCCGGCCTAGCGTGTCGCCTTGGGGTGCACCAATATTGTTTGTGAAAAAGAAGGATGGTATTATGAGAAAGTGTATTGGCTATCATCAATTGAACAAGGTGACTATCAAGAATAAGTACCCCCTGCCACGTATTAATGACCTGTTTGACCAGTTACGGGTGCTTCAATATTCTCTAAGATTGATTTAAGGTCAGGGTATCATCAATTGAGGGTTCGGGAGTCAAACATCCCAAGGACTGCTTTTAGGACTCGGTATAGCACTATGAGTTTGTAGTTATGTCATGTGGATTGACTAATGCTCCCGCCGCTTTTATGGAATTGATGAACCAAGTGTTTAAACCCTATTTCGACTCATTTGTGATTGTGTTCATCGATGATATCCTAGTATGCTCTAAGAGTGAGGCAGACCATGAATTTCACCTGCGGGCCGTGCTCCAAAGGTTACGTGAAGAGAAGCTTTATGCTAAGTTCTCTAAGTGCAAATTTTGGCTGGAGTCTATAGCTTTCTTAGGTCATGTGGTGACTAAGGATGACATTATGGTTGACCCAGCCATGGTTGCAGCGATTCGTGATTGGGCGAGACCTACTTCAGTAACTGAAAATCATAGTTTTCTTGGACTAGTAGGCTATTGCCGTCGATTTGTTCAAGGATTCTCCTCTATCGCAGCCCCTATCACCAGGCTTACTCAGAAGGATGTAACATTTTTATGGACTGATGAGTGCGAGGCAAGCTTCCAAAGGATTAAAAAGATGTTGACATAAGCTCCTATCCTAGCCTTACCTGAAGAGGGTGTGTCCTTCGTTGTTTATTGTGATGCTTCTGGTATAGGCATAGGTGGAGTGTTGATGCAAAAGGGGAGGATTATAGATTATGATTCACTTCAATTGAAGGTTCATGAAAAACTACTCTTCCCATGATCTTGAGTTGGCTATAGTAGTATTTGTGTTGAAATTTTAGTGGCACTACCTTTATAGGGTACATTATAAGATTCACACTGATCATCGTGGCCTTAAGTATATTCTCTCTTAGCCTAATCTTAACATGAGACAATGTAGGTGGTTAGAGTTGCTAAAAGACTATGATATCTCTATCCTTTATCACCCTAGCAAGGCTAATGTAGTAGCTGACGCTTAGAGCGGGAAGGCTTCTAGCATGGGTAGTTTGGCCTTTCTTAGGGCAGAGGAGAGGCCTTTAGCTTTGGAGCTTCAGTCTTTGGCTAGACAGTTGGTCAGACTTGATATCTCCCCACCTCATAGTGTGTTTGGCCTTCATTGAGGCTAAGTCTACATTGATAGACCAGATTTGTGCTCACCAGTTTGATGATGATAAATTATTTATGATTCGGGACAAAGTGTTGGGAGGCAAAGCTAAGTTAGCTTCTCTTGATTCTAAGGGAGTGTTAAGGATTAATGAGTGTATTTGCGTACCAAAGGTAGGTGATTGGTTTATTTGATCTTGGAAGAAGGTCATTATGCTAAGTATTCCATTCATCCAGGTGTGGCAAAAATGTTGCATGACCTAAAGCAACATTATTGGTGGTGTGGGATGAAAAAGGAAATTATAGAGTTTGAGGCTAAGTGTCTGAATTGCCAGCAGGTTAAGGCTGAGCATAAAAAACCAGGAGGTCCGATGCAGAGGATTCCTATACTCTACTGGAAGTGGGAATGTATTACTATGGATTTTATGACTGGATTACCCGTGACATTGGGTAAGTTTGACTCAGTTTGGGTGATTGTAGACAGGTTGACCAAATCAGCTCACTTCATTCTGGTGAAGACTAACCACAATCTGGAATACCTAGCTAAAATCTATATACGTGAGATTGTTAGATTACGGGGTGCCTATCTCTATTGTATCGGATCGTGGTTCGATGTTCACCTCTCACTTTTGGAAGGCATTGCAGCATAGTTTAGGTACACGATTAGACATGAGCTTAGCATTTCATCACCGGACCGACGGCCAGTCCGAGCGGTCTATTCAAGTGTTGGAAGACATGCTTAGGGCCTGTGTGATTGATTTTGGTGCTTGGTGGGATCAACACTTGCCCTTGGCGGAGTTTGCATATAATAACAGTTATCACTCTAGCATTCAGATGACACCATTTGAGGCATTATATAGGCATAGGTTCCGATCACCTATTGGATAGTTCAACTCAGTCGCCGTTGATGCATTAGGTACTGATCTACTCAGAGATACTATGGAGTGGGTACACCTAATTCAGAGTCGACTGTTAGCAGCCTAGAGTCGGCAAAAGAGCTATACTGGCAAAAGAGTTCGTCCTTTGGAATTTATAGTAGGCGATCACGTATGGTTGAAGGTTTCAGCCATGAAACGTGTGATGAGGTTCAGAAGAAAAGGTAAACTTAGCCCGAGGTTTATTGGCCCGATTGAGATTCTGAGAAGAGTAGGTGAGGTGGCATATAAGTTGGCTTTGCCACCTAGGTTTTCAGTTGTTCATCCAGTATTCCATGCCTCTACGCTTCGAAAATACATACCGTACAAATCCCATGTTATTTCTTATAATGACATAGAGTTGGATCTGGATTTAACGTATGACCAAGAGCCAATAGCCATCCTAGATAGACAAGTTCATAGACTCAGGACTAAGGAAATTGTGTCAGTTAAGGTTCAGTGGCGACATCGACCTGCGGAGTAGGCAACTTGGGAGACAGAGTCCGACATGCGCACCAAATATCCTCATCTTTTCAAAACTTCAGGTACTTCTTTTACCCTGTGTTCAAGGACGAACATGATTTTTAGTAGTGGATAATATAATAATCTAATGGGGGTGGCAAACAAAATTATTACGCGCAATTCATCTTGTTCCCAATAATTCTAGTGGTCACATCCATTTGATAAGATAACAATAATAATAAAGATAAGCACATATTTTTTCTTCCAATTATTTTAAAAAGCATTATATTTTTTCCTCTAATTATTCAAAGATGCATTATGCTTTGTCTCCGCTCTCTCCCCTTTAAATACCTGGGTTTTTTGTACTAAGAGGAGCAAAAGAGAATTTGGGTAGAACATATATAGAAAGAGGAGACTCAACTATTGTCTAGAGTTGTTTAAGTTACACTTTTGTAAAAGGTTGTTGTATCTTGGAGGGGAGGAGTCTAAGAGAGTACTGCTGGACTGGTGAAAATATTTGCTGCAGTGGGCTTGAATCTCCTTAAAGAGACCGAGATATCCACGTCTCAGCCTGAAGATTTTGTTCTTCAATTTTATTATTTCAATTGTAATTTTCTTGTAATTTCACCAACAATTTTAAGGAGATTGAAATGGCTACAATTGAAAAATCCGCGGATGTCAAGATGGGAGATCTTAACAAGCCGTTTCGATTTAATGGTAATCACTTCAAGAGGTGGAAGGGTAAAGTACTTTTCTACTTGAGTCTTCTCAATGTTGCCTATGTACTAACTAAGAAGAATATTAACTAAGTTGATATTATCTCCATGGATAATGATGAACTCATTTCTCATCAAGAGAAAGTGGATAAATATAATGACAATTCCTACAAGTATCGGTATTATATTTTGAATTGTCTATCTAATAATTTTTATGATTATTATGATAGAACTTACTCTACTGCAAAGAAAATTTGGAAAGCATTGCAAAGTAAGTATGATATCGAAGAAGTGGGAGCAAAAAATATGCTGCTAGTCGATTGTTAGATCGACTTCATCATGATTGTTAGAGAGCTTAGATCTGAGGAGGTCAAAACTGGGGATAACCTTGTTGTTTGTGGCATAGTTGATAAACTTCCACCTTCTTGGAAGGAATTTCAAAAAACTATGTGACACAAACAAAAGGAAACTGCTCTTGAGACGTTGATAATGAAAATCCACATGGAGGAGGAAGCGAGGAGACAATACACACTTTTGCAATTAGAAGAGAGCAACAACACATTAAAGGTAAATTTAGTTACTTCGAATAATGCTACTCCTGATTCTAACAAAAATACTTGTATGAAGACTAAGAAGAAAAACTTCAAGAAGAAGAATGGTAGACCTCCCAAGAAAAATAATGGTGAGAATAATCAAGGGCAAAATCAACAAGTTCAAGATAAGGGACCTTACTTTGCCTAAGGAAAGAGTGGGCATATTGCTCGATTTTGCAAATATCAGAAACGTGGGCCTACACCTCAGGCAAATGTTACCAAAGAGCCTTTTGTGGCGGTGATTACAGATATATTTATGGTCGAGAATGTTGATGGATGGTAGGCTGATTCTGATACAAACCGTCATATTTGTTATAACAAAGTCTGATTTAAAAAATATACTCCTTTTAAGGAGCCCAAAACCATCGTGCTTGATGATTCTCACACTACTGAAGTGCTTGAAACGGGAGATATAGAATTGTGTTTTACTTCTGGAAGAGTTTTAACTCTAAAAGATATACTTTATACTCTTTCTATGAGGAAAACTTGATGTCTAGTTTTCTTCTTAATAAACCAGGCTTCAAACAGACTGTAGAATCTGATCAATATGTAATTATGAAAAAGGGTATTTCGTGGGAAAGGGATATGCTTGTGATGGGATGTTTAAACTGAATGTTGAAATAAATAAAGTTTCTACTTCTGTTTATATGCTCTGTTCTACTAATTTTGGCATACTCGTTTGTGTCATCTAAATGATTGTTATGTTTGAATCATGAGTAGCTTAGGATTAATCGCAATGGTTAAAAAGGATTTTGAAAAGCGTGAGGCTTGTAGTAAAGCCAAAACCACTAAAAGGCCTCAGATTCAAGTTGAAAGAAAAACTGATTTATTAGAATTCACACTAATATTTGTGAACTTGGAGGAATTTTAACTCGTGGAGGAAATAGATATTTTATCACTTTCATTGATAATTTTTCTAACTTTACATATGTTTACTTGATGGAAAATAAAAGTGATGCTTTTGAGTATTTTAATGTTTATCTCCATGAGGTTGAAAATCAGTTTGGAAGAAAAATAAAAAGAATTAGAAGTGATAGAGACAATGAATATGAGTCAAATGAGTTTAATTCTTTTGTTAGATCATTGGGAATAATTCATAAAACTACCCGTCCTTATTCCCCTGCATCTAATGGTGTAGCGGAAAGAAAAAATAGAACTTTGGTTGAATTGACTAATGCCGTGCTAACTGAGTCAAGTGCACCTTTAAATTTTTGGGGTGAAGCTATTTTGACTGCTTGCTATGTGTTGAATCATGTGCCTCATAAAAAGTATAAACTAACTCCTTTTGAGTTGTGGAAAGGTCACAAACCTAACTTGGGATATCTAAGAGTTTGGAGTTTCTATCCTTTGTGAGGCTAATGGATCCCAAGATTACAAAGTTGGGCAAAAAAGTTACTACTTGTGCTTTTATTGGTTATGCTTCAAATAGTACAGCCTATAGATTTTTTAATCTTGAAGATAATGTTATTATTGAATCAGGTGATTCTATTTTTCATGAAAACAAATTTCTTTTTCGTTCTAAAAATAGTGAGGGTTAAAGGATTGAACATAATATTTTGTCATTACCTAGTTCTTCTACTTCTACTTTGAAAAATAAAGAAATCGATAATTTTGAATTAAGAAGAAGTAAAAGAGCTATAGTAGAAAAAGATTTTGGTCTTGATTTTTATGTTTTTAATGTTGGAGATGACCTTCTCACTTTAAAAGAAGCTTTATCTTCACATGATGCAATTTTCTGGAAAGAGGCTGTAAATGATGAAATGGAATCACTATTTTCTAATAAAACTTGGAAGTTAGTTGATTTACCACCGAGTTGTAAAACAATTGGTTGCAAATGGGTTATAAAGGAAAAGTTTAAATCGGATGGGTTTATTGATAAATGTAAGGCTGGGCTAGTTGCAAAAGGCTTTAAGCAACTTGAAGGCCTAGAGTTTTTTGACATTTTTTCTCCAGTAACTAGAATTACATCCATTAAACTTTCAATTGCTATGACTGTAATTTTTGATTTGCAAATTCACCAAATGGATGTAAAAACTATTTTTTTAAATGGAGACCTAAATGAAGATATTATATGGAACAACCCGAGGGTTTTGTTGAAGCAAGCGAAGAAACCAAAGTGTGTAAACTTACTGAATCCCTTTATGGCTTGAAACAGGCACCGAAACAATGACATGAAAAGTTTGATTCTTGCATGATTGGAAATGGATTTAAAACAATAAGTGTGATAAGTGTATCTATCATAAGTCTTGGAATAATTCACATGTTTATTATTTTCCTATATGTTGATGATTTATTGATCTTTGGCTCTAATATGAATGTTATTGTTGAAGCAAAAAATATTTTTAGAAGCCATTTTGATATGAAAGATCTTGGTGAGACAAATTTTATTCTTAGAATAAAAATTGCTAGATCTAATGATGGAATTTTCTTTGACCAGTCACATTATATTGAGAAAATTTTGAAAAATATAACTTTCTTGATTGCAAGCATATTTTAACTCCTTTTGATTTAAGTGTTCACTTGTTTCCTGTACAAAATAAAAATGATGTGATAAATCAAAAGGAATATGCAAGCTTAATCGAAAGTTTGAGATATGTGACTAATTACACTTGGCCTGATATTACGTTGCGGTAGGCGTACTTAGCAGGTTTACAAGCAAGACAAGTAATAAACATTGGCATGCTATAACAAGAGTCATGAGATATTTAACTGAGACAAAATTTGTGGTTTTTTCTATAAAAGATATCCTGCTGTACTTGAAGGCTTTTCTGATGCAAATTGGAACACTTTATCAGGTGATTCATGTTCTACCACTGGTTATATATTTACTTTGGGTGGTGGTTCTATCTGTTGGAATTTTAAAAAGCAAATTATCATTGCTAACTCTACCATATAGGCTGAACTAATTGTTTTAGCTTCAACTAGTGAGGAAGAAAATTGGTTAAGAGATTTGTTATTTCAAATTTCTTATTTTTGAAAGACAAGTTCTTCTATTTTAATTCATTGTGATAGCACTGCTGCAATTGATAAAGTTTAAAACTGCTATTACAACGGTAAATCCAGGCCTATAAGGAGAAAACATAGTAATATAAGATTATATTTGACAAGTGGTACTATTAATGTTGATTATGTCAAATCTTGTGATAATCTTGCAGATCCTCTTACTAAGGTATTAACAAGAGAAAAGGTCTGGAACACATCAGGGGGTATGGGATTGAAGCCTATAAATCCCTCAGTCTATATATGAGGAAAATCAACCTGGGATTGAAAATTCTATAACCAAGTTCAATGGGAAGAACGAATCATAGGATGACTTGTTGTGAAAAATGCACTATTTTTTTATTCCTTCCCTATGATGTGAATGCATTATTTCCTATAGTGAATGTGAAGATTGAGTGTTAAAAATTCTTAATGAAAATTTGTAGCCCGTATAGGCAGAGTGTTAATTTTACAGGAGCACTCTTCACAAATTTCACCTATGTGAGTGTAGAAGTAGGCTACTTCCTATAAGAACTCGGCTCATTCTCAAAGACACTCATGAAATCGGAATAGCACAAGGCCATAATGTGTTGGCTAGTAAGCTCATTTCAACACCTTGATTACTGTTATGAGTAGTAATATTTTATTTCCCTTAAGCGGTCATAGTTCAAGTCTGAGGCTACTACGGCTCCGAAGTAAAAGTTATTGTTTCACTAAGTAGAGGTTCAATGCAGAGCACACCTTCATTATGCATGGTAGTCTCCCTTCAGTTGATAGACTCTCTTATATAATATTAAAATGAGTGGGGGAGTGTTAGTGGGATTTTAATATTAGAGTTAGAATATATTATCTTGCTTTGACTTTTAGGGGTTGCATGCCAATATCATATGTTTGTGGTTATTGTTATGACCATTAGTGGGCCAATATACATTTGCAGCATTGGTCACTTAATGTTCTGCATTACTCCTTGTGAGTTATGCTTGGTGACCGTTTGACAGTTTAATCCTTGCACATTGAGGGAATTTGTTGCCTTCATCATTATCTTCCTCTTTATTCCATCATTATATCTTGTAACTTCTGTAATCTCTAGACCATTTATCTACCCATATTTACTTCTTTCTCATTGCATAGAAGACTTCCACAACTACAAATAGTAGTTGGCTTTATTTGTTTTGTTCATACAACACAAGAGAAAAAATAGAGTGCATAAACTTTGACAAAAAAGAGAGTTCTTATTAGTTGAAGGAGGTGTTTGTCCAGAGTTTGTTGCATTATACTTTTGTGAAAGATTATTGTATCCTGGAGGGGATGAGTCAAAGATAGTACTACTGAATTGGCAAAAAACATTTGCTGCAATGAGCTTGAATCTCCTTAAAGATAGCGAGATATCTGCACCTCAACCTGAAGATTTTGTTCTTTTTTTTATTTTTTCAATTGCAATTTTCTTGTAATTTCACCAGCTAACTCTAAATGACGAATTTGAGAGGAGAAAGTTTGCCCCATACAATAAATTTTCTTTGATTGATATTATAATAAATTATTTATATTAAAAAAAATTATTTCTTGAAAGGTAAGATTTTTATTTAAATGTCTTAAGCATTAAGATTCTCTCTATTTCAAATAAGAAATGAAAAATTCTAATTGCTTTTAAACAATAACATATAACCTTTAATAAATATGAATTTGACATGTAGTAATCAACACTTGAAACAATAAATAACACATAGAAAGTTTTTCTATTTTATGATGATGATTCGATGTACAAAAAAATTAATATGGAACATATTTTAATTTGTATTAACTAGCTTAAATAAGTAAAAAATTTACATATGATAAAGATTTAATATCTTTATATTCTATTAATTTTGAAATCCTACATAGTTGGATAATAATTAAATTACAATTATTTTTTAAAAAATACTAAAAAACAATTTGCTTTGTTATAGAATATTTTTTATGAAGAGTGAAAATTGTAATCAGTATTATTTGTAAAATCTGCATGTTCATACTATAATATAGATATAGATAATGAAGCCAACAAAAATATAATGTGGATGTATTCAACCTGTAATCTCATGAAAATAAATAACACACCATATTTGAAAGTTAGTATTTTGGTGATAAGAACTGCAAAACGAAAAAGGATAAAAGGGGGCTACTCCAATCCTAATCCTACATACACATATAAGAACAGAGAATAGAGTTTGAGGAAGTTTGCCTGCCTTTCATTCCAAGAAGATATATATATATATACACACACACACACACAAAAGGTTTAGTCATCTACTCTTAAAATCTCTCTTAAAAATATTTCCCCATAATATATCCTATAATATCATATAGAATCTTACATATCTTACAAATATAGATACACAATATAAACTTACTATATTTACAAAGATCTTACTTTTTACCCCCTCTCAAGTTGGTGCATGAAGATATTGAATGCCCAACTTGCCAATAAGGTCGTCAAACTGATTCTTTCCTAACGCTTTTGTAAAAATATGAGTGAGTTGCACTTTAGAGGGAACATATGTTGGATGAATACTGCCATTGGTTATCTCGTCTCGGAAAAAATGACAATCTATTTCAATATGCTTCGTCCTTTCATGTAATACTAGATTCTTTGCTATTTGTAGTGCAGACTAACTATCACAGTATAGTCTTATCGGTGAAGGATGTTCCACCCCTAGACCAAGCAAAATTCCCTCTAGCAACTTCAATTCACAAGTTGTGGTAGCCATAGACCTGTATTCAGCTTCTGTAGATGATCTGGATACTATCTGTTTCTTTTTAGTCTTCCAAGATATTAGCGAATTACCTAAGAGAATAAATCATCCAGTGAGAGATTTCCGTGTTAAAGGGAAACCTGCCCATCTGAATCACACCATCCATATAGCTTCAAATCACATGCACTACGCAATAAAATACCTTGCCCAGGTTTTCCTTTCAAAAATCGAACAATTCGTAGTGCAGGCTTTCAATGTTCTTCTGGTGAGCAATGCATAAATTGAGATAGTACATGCACACAATAGGACAACTCCGGTCTCGTGAAGCACAAATATATGAGACGGCCTACCAATCGTCGATATCTCTCTGGATCACCAAGTGGACGTCCCTCAGCTAGTGCTAACTTATGGTTTGACTCCATAGGAATTTTAGCAGGTTTAGCTCCTAGTAATCCAACTTCAGAAATAATATCCTCTGCATACTTACACTGACAAAGGAAAATGCCTTCTGAATTTCTCGCAACTTCGATACCCAAAAAATATTTCAAAGCTCCTAAATCTTTCATATGAAAGCAATCACTCAAATAGCTTTTGAATTTTCGGATAGCACTATGATCATTTCCAGAAATGACTAAGTCATCCACATTAATAAGAACATTAAGCTGCACATAATTCTTTTGCAGAGTAAACAATGAGTAGTCAGAGTAGGATTGCACAAAACCATACTTCTTCAAGGAAGCTGATAACTTTGCGAACCAACATCTTGGAGCTTGCTTCAATCCATAAAGTGATTTTCGCAGTCTATAAACCATATCAGAACATTGTACTTTGAAACTAGGAGGCATTCTCATGTACAATTCTTCTTGGAGATCTCCATGTAGAAAAGCATTATGGACATCCATTTGGTGCAACTCCCACTTCTTCGCTGCAGCTACAGCTAAAAATGTGCGCACTGTAACCATCTTGGCAACTGGAGCAAATGTTTCACTGTAGTCAATTCCCTCTTTTTGATGGTTTCCAAGTATTACTAATTGTGCTTTTTATTGCTCAGATCCATCAGAATGATATTTTATTTTATAAATCCACTTGCACCCGAGTGCTTTCTTTCCAGGTGGTAATTTTTCAATTACCCATATTCCATTCTTTTCAAGAGCCTCGATCTCAATCTGCATTGCTTGCTCCACCTTTCATCTTTCACTTCTTCTAAGAAGAATGATGGCTCATGATCTGTAGTAATAGCTGCAAGAAAATTTTGATATCACAAAGAAAATTTGTCACAATTGACATAATGTGTTATTGAATAATGCGTACCTGAGGTATGTGTTGGAGCAGATGAACTATAGGAAGGACTCAATATTTGGATTGTATTAGTAGCATAATCACACAGACGAGCAGGCCATTGTTTTACTCGATGTCCATGACCAAATTGAGGTGCATTATATTGTTCTTCACTGTCCTCCACATCTTGCACACCAGACATGTCTCCTTCCCCGATTTCTTGAGCGTTTTGCACCTCATTAACTTGTGAATCAGAAATTTCCATCACTGGTTGGTGTTCTCCATGCTCAACTCCAATATCTACCTAAAGATCATCATCAACAACTCCATCAACAAAAACTTCTTTTTCAATATTCTCACAAGAACTGGGAACTTGTTGGACAAATGGGAATTTATTTTCAAATAAAACGACATCTCTAGAAACAAAGTAATCATTTGTCTCAAGATCATATAGTCTCCAACCCTTCTTCCCATATGGGTACCCAACAAAAATGCATTTGCGACTACTACTCATAAATTTATCTCCTTTTCTTCCCTGATTATGAGCATAGCATAATGAACCAAATACCCTCAAGTGCTCATAAGGAGGAGGTTCTCCATGTAAAATATCATATGGAGTTTTTCCATTTAAGATTGAAGAAGGAGTTCTATTAAGCAAGTAACCTGCAGCCAACACACATTCTCCCCAAAATTTAATTGGAAGTTGTCCCTGAAAACGTAGTGCTCGCGCTATATTCAAGATATGTCTATGTTTTATCTCCACCCTCCCATTTTGTTGTGGAGTTGCAATACAAGAACTTTGAAAAATAATTCCTTGTTCAAGAAAGTATTTTTTCATACAAGCAAATTCCGTTCCATTATCACTTCGAACAATTTTAACTCGTTTATTATATTGCCTTTCCACCACGGCAAGAAAATTCAACATCATGTGTGACACCTCTTTCTTATCAATTAACAAAAATATCCATACTGCACGGGAACAGTCATCCACAATCGTCAAAAAATGAGAAGCATCACATGAAGATGGAGTTCTGTATGGACCCAATAAGTCGGAATGAATGAGTTCAAACTTGTCACAAGCTTTATTTTCACTTAAAGGAAATCTATCTCTAGTCTGCTTAGCTCGGAAGCATACATCACAAGCTTTATTCAATATTCCACTATCATTAGGGGAAACAACATTGGAAACTAACTTGGTAATTCTTAAAGAAGGATGTCCTAGATGCTTGTGCTAAAGATAAAGTGAATCTGTCCCACTCTTTATTGTCATTGCTCGTGGAACCATCCAAAAATAGTAGAGTCCATCCTTTCGTTCACCCGCTCCAATTAGCATCCTCGAAGTGTGGCCCTGCATAACACAAAAATTTTTGGTGAATTGAACAATACAATTAACTTGATCTATTAGTTGCGATACAGAAGTTAAATTGCATTTTAAACTAGGCACAAAGAGAACATTTTCAAGCTTCAAGTTCTCGCTAAGCTTTACAGATCCCTCTTTTGTAGCAACTGTATGTTGTCCATTCGGAACTCCGACAGGACATCCAGCCACTTCATGCAAGTTCTTCATGCACTTCAAGTTTGCAGTCATATGGTTTGATGCGCCTGTGTCAATTATCCATAGAATTTTGTCATGTTTACCTGTCATCCTCTCACTCGAATCAGCTTTATGGTTGTTCACCATGTCGTGCAAAATCATCCATTGTTCATTGCTCAAGCCAATAGTGGCCATTTCATTTACTGTGCCAGATGTTCCTGATCTTCCAGCACCTCCTGCAGTAGTTTGAGAAGCATTAGCATGTACTGCTCCACTTCGACCCCATCTAGTGCTTGATCCAGTTCTTCGTTGTTGTGGCAGCACTTTACCCTTGGCACAAGTCCATCCTTCTCCCCGAGGACGATCACACCACCATTCTGGGTAGCCAATAAGCTGAAAGCAGAAATCTTCCTCATGTCCAGAACGTTTACAGTGGGTACAAATCATTGATTTGTCCTTTGCCCCTTCACGTCCCCTTGTTCTACTACTTGTCTGTATCATTAGTCCGATCACTTCACCTCTTTCTTCCTTTGCACGAGTGATGATATTCACCCTTTCTTGCTGAATTAAAATAGAGTAGACTCTGGTTAGACTTGGCAATGGGTCCGCAACTAGCACGTTGGTCCTCACTATTCCATAGAGTATTTCATTCAATCCCATAAGGAATTGATGCACCTTTTCTTCCTCCAGTTGCATTTCTAACCGTGCTCCTATGTTACACTTGCATCCATCACATGTACACAGAGAAATGTTTCTGTGGTTTGCTAGTTTGTCCCATATAGCCTTCATCCTTTCATAGTATGCTACAATTGTCATACCATGCTGCTTACATTCTACCAAATCAGATTTCAACTGTTGAATTCAAGGCCCATTGGGAACTGAAAAACGTTCCTTAATTTCTGTCCAGAGATCTTTTGCATTTTCCATATGTGATGTGGTTGAATGCAAAGTTGGTTCGATAGTATTTCGGATCCATGACACCAACATAGGTTGAACTGTTCACCAGTCCTCCAACTCAGAAGACCCTTTTTCTGGTTGTGGGATGGTTCCATCAACAAATCCCCATTTCCTTCGAGCGTGCAATGAGGTACACATTGCACGAGCCCATTCTTCATGATTTTCTCCTTTTAGTTGTACTTGAGTGATCAAGTTTCCTGGGTTGTCATTTGAAGTCAAATAATAAGGTGAAAATTTCTTTTTGGTTGGTTCGTTCCTTTGTGATTCTTCATTCCCTGCCATGGCTCTGGAACCATATAAGAACAGAGAATAGTGTTTGAAGAATTTTGCCTGCCTTTCATTCCAAGCAGATATATATATATATATATATATATATATATATATATTTATTTATTTATTTATATTTATT
>JAABOM020000002.1:6323100-6339041 GCA_011800125.2 Solanum clarkiae
TAGTGCTAGTTTAACCAAATCATGTCATATTTCATTTGTATAGTATAAGTATGGTAAGGTGTGGGGTGTTACAATATTATTTTCCTTGGTTTTTCATTTCGGCCCAAGGGCCTAAGGGTCATATCCCCATACCTACTTATTCTTGAAAACACCTATACTTCGACATTTTTCAACTCTATATCACTCAAGACACTCTTAAAACTCTGTCTAACACTTAACCAAATATTTCATCCAAATTCAAGTGTCCCAAGTTTAATTCTTAATCTCAAGAACTCCAATCAAGCTTCAAGTCTCCTTCGAGTCTACATTGAGAAAACCCAAGTTTAAGATATGTGGGTTTCATCCATTGGGTCCTTTCACCCATGGAGCCCAACTCTCTTTTTGTAAAAATAAAATTGCATGTTTCCAAGGTATATATTCCATGCGTATCTTTTATAATGAATTTTGATTACAAATTATGTTAGGGTTTTACAAAATGTTGATTGAATATGCATGTTTGTTTATTTCAAACTTATAGAATGAATTGGCTTTTTCTATTGAGACTTTGTATGTTTTGAGATATGAAATTACGATCTATTAGGAGATTTGATGATGGATTGCAAGGTATCTTACATGAGGGTTTTACTATTTGTTGGTGGGTTGATTTACATTGAGTTTTATCATATTATTTTCACTCTTGAATTGCATGATTTTGATTAGCATTAAACACCCACCAAGTGTTTGATAAAATGTCTTGACAAGGATTCTCAAGTTATTGATGGTCTATTACATGGTTTATTTGTCAATTTACCTTATGAAGATTAAGAGATTGTATATATGCATTTAATTCATGAACATTATCTATAGTGTTGCAAGTCATCCACACTTTGTCGGGGGTGCCATGCCCGTACTACCATTTTGAGGGGTTGATACCTTGACCACCATGTAGGGGAGTTCCATGCCTGTACTACCATGTTGAGGGGTACCTTGAATACCTTATCGGGGGGTTCCATACCCATGCTACCATATTGAGGGCTAGATACCTTGACTACCTTGTCGAGGGGTGCCATGCCCGTACTAACATGTTGAGGGATAGATACCTTCAACCACCTTACCGAGGGGTTGACATGCCATAGATTCAAAGTAGTGGTTTCTTGGTCTATGATTATGGTCTCTTCCCAGACATGAAATCTATTTTTTGCAGGTTATATGATTTACAAACATGTTTTACTTCAAACATTGATCATGCATGCCATATTGATATTATACCTATCCATTGCTTATGACTATGCATTTTGATTATATTGCCTTATGTTTTGTTGCATTGCATCCTACATACTTAGTACATTCAAATGTACTAACATATACTCTATGCCTACTGGATGTTACCATGTAGGGACCAAAACACCTCTCGGTAATCCTCCACATGGCTAGTTCAGTGCTTTGGAAGATAAGCTTTGTTGAGTCCTCAAGTCCAGGGACACTAGCTATGCTAGTCTTACTATTTGATGTCTCTTTATGTTGAACCATTGATACTACGAGGGTGAGCCCAGAAAGTGTCTTGGCCCCCGCCCCAATCTATGATACATGTGTTGTTGGAATAATTGATGTACTTATGCTTTGAACTTTGAACCTTTTATGCTTTATAAATATCAAGACTTCCTTTAGTCCCTTTTTTCTTATTTATATCTCTTGTTGTTGTTCATTTTGCTTCCGCGACCAAGGATGTATGAATGATATGCTAAGAGGCTTGTTTGGGGTTCCTTTGGGTTCCCCATTCGCTGTGTCACATCTAATCTCTAGTATTGGGTCGTGACAAACTTGGTATCGAAGAACTAGGATGTTAATAGTCCTCAAAATCCAACACACCACATCGAATAGTGTCTTGTTCATGGTTGTGAGGTGCACCACAACTATGAGTGAATGGCTATGAGGCATTTCAGGAAATGTTCCCTATCTTCGTGATCTTTTTGCTGCAATACAAGTTAAGATGAGGTTTTCCTCTAATAAATTTTCTTTTTTATTCTAGATCATTCCTATTCCAAGGGAAAGACCAAGGAGGGCCCATTAACCTGAGGAGCAACTAGCCCCTCCCGCTCCTCTAGCTCCTAAAGATGGGGGAGTAGCCCATGATGAGTTTCGAGATGCTATCAACATGTTGTCTCGTGCTATGACAAACCAAATCAACCAAGGGGCTCAAGATCCTCATGCCCCTACTACGGCCTTAGGGGTGAGGGATTTCACTGGGATGAATCCACAAGAGTTCCATGGGTCCAAGGTAGATGAGGATCCTCAAGAATTCATTGATGAGGTGTATAAGGTGTTATCCGTAATAGGGATTAATTCAGAGGAAAAAGTAGAGTTGGTGGCCTACCAACTCAAAGGGGTGGCTTAATTTGGTTCACTCAATAGAAGATGGAGAAGGGGAATAACAATGCTGTCCCTTGGGAAGTATTAAAGCGGTATTGCTCAATCGATTCATTCCTATCGAGCTAAGGGAGGATAAAATTATGGAATTTATGAACCTTAAGCAAGGTTCTATGAGTGTGAGGGAGTATTCCCTCAAGTTCAACCAACTCTCCAAGTATGCCCCACAATTGGTTGCTAATCCAAAGTGAAGGAAGAATAAATTTGTGCCAGGTGTGTCTGACTTAGTTAATGAGGAGTGCCATGCTGCCATGCCACTAGGTGATATGGATTTGTCTCGCCTCATGACGCATGAACAAACAACTACAGGGGGAAAATCTTATTAAGAGAAGAAGTGGTGAGTCTAAGAAGGCTCTTTTTGAAGGTGGATTCCAAAATTCGAAGGGTGGCCGGTTTCCTCAAGGCCACAAGATCCAAGGTCAAGGGTCTTCCAAAGCTCCTAATAGAAGGTTTTCTAATGATAACCCAATGTTTCAAGTTGGTGGTAGTGTGGTGCATAACGCTATGTGCCAAAAGTATGGTAGGAACCAGAATGGTCCACGTTTAAAGGACTCCAACGCTTGCTATGGTTGTGGTGAAGTGGTTCATAAAGTGATTGATTGTCCTTGTGCTAGGAAAAAAGATAGAGATGGTCGTCCATAAGACCAAGGTGCAAATGCGGGTCAAAAGGGGAGAGGAGGCCAACAAGGGGTGCTCCAAGACAAAATAGATTCTATGCTCTTCAAGACAGACAAGGGGTAGATGAGGTGCCCGGTGTTATCACTAGTATGTTAAAGGTTTTTGATTTTAATGTGTACGCATTGATAGACCCAGGTGCTACTCTTTCTTTTATTACTCATTTTGTTACCAAAAAGCTTCATGTTAGTCCCGAATTGTTATGTGAGCCTTATGAAGTGTCTACCCCCATTAGTGAGTCCATTGTTGCTAAAAGAGTCTATAGAAATTATCCCATCTTTATTTTGCATAAAATCTTGCCTTGTGATTTTGTTAAATTAGATATATTGGATTTTGATGTCATTCTTGGGATGGATTAGTTGCATGCATGTTTTGGTGATTGTAGAACCAGTAGGGTTAAATTCCAATTCCCTAATGAATCAGTCCTTGAGTGGGAAAGTTGTGATGTGGTTGTGAAAAGTAGATTTATTTCTTGCCTTAAAGCCCAAAAGTTGATTTCTAAGGGTCATTTCTATCATTTTGTGAGGTTTACGGATGTTGAGTCCTTCCTATAGAGTTGGTTCTGGTGGTTAATAAGTTTCTTGATGTCTTTCCTAATGAAATTCCCAGTGTTCCTCATGTAAGGGAAATAGACTTTGGTATAGACCTTCTTCTCGATACTCAACCCATTTCTGTTCCCCCTTACCGTATGATTGCGGTGGGGTTGAAGGAGTTGAAGGAACAATCGAGGGTTTTGTTGAAGAAGGGTTTGTAAGGCCTAGTAAGTCACCTTGGGGTGCACAAGTGTTATTTGTGAAGAAAAAGGATGGTTCTCTTAGAATTTGCATTGAATACCAACAACTTAATAGATTCACCATAAAGAACAAGTACCCTCTACCAAGGATTGATGAACTTTTCGATCAACTTCAAGGGGCTAGTCACTTCTTTAAGATTGATATTTGGTCCAGATAACACCAAGTGAAAGTGATGGAGTGTGACATTCCCAAGACGGCCTTATGGACTAGGTATGGGCACTTTGAGTTTGTGGTTATGTCCTTTGGATTGACTAATGCACCGACTATATTTATCGATCTTATGACTAGAATCTTCAAACCCTACCTTGACATGTTTGGGGTGGCTTTTATTGAAAATATCTTGATTTTTTCCCATAGTAATGAGGAGCATTTGGATCACTTAAGGGGGGTGTTACAAATCTTGAGGGACGAGAAGTTGTATGCAAAATATGAGAAATGTGAGTTTTGGTTGAAAAAGGTCATTTTTCTAGTGCATGTGGTCTCAGGTGATGGCCTTAAGGTGGATCTTAAGAAGACAGATGCAATTAGATATTGGCTTAGACCTTTGACTCCATCGGACATTAAAGTTTCTTGGGTTTGGCAGGTTATTGCTGGAGGTCTGTAAATGGTTTTTAAACAACCCCCAAAAGTGCCCAAAAATGTTCCTCAGAAGTGCCCATAATCGTAGTTTCCATAAATCTCAAAATCCATGCGTGATATCGAAAATCCACCTTCATATTCATGACCAGGGGGTAAACTTGATCAGTGAATTGGTCTTACCCCAATTTTAGAGCAGCCGTATCGAGATTTTGTTTTCCAAAATTTGCAATTTCAAAAGACGATCCGCGCTCCTAGCGCAATACGGCCAGGGTGCGGATCAATGTTATTTTTTCCAATTTTTGGTTGTTCAGTCCAAGGGCTTTGGATCTTGGGCCTAAGCCTCCCTATGCATAAAATCACCCATACTTAGTCATTTTTCAACCTTATATCATACAAGACATTCCGCCAAACCTTCTCAAACACTTAGACAAATATTTTACTCAAAATCAAGGGGCCCAAACTCATTCCGGATCTTAAGGAATTCACTCAAGATTGAAGTTGTCAATCAAATCTTCATCAAGGAATTCTCAAAAGTTGAGGTATACGGGTTTCAACCATTGGGTCCTTGCACCCATGGTGGCCCAAGCTTCCTTTTTACATAAATTGTATATTTCTAAGTTGATTTATTTATGGGTCTTACTTATTATGAATTTGTAAATGAACTATGTTGGGGTTTCATAAAAGTGTGACTGTTTACGCATATTTTGAACTATGAATCTATAATCTATTTTGAGAATTGATGAAGGGTTTCAATGTATATTGAATGAGTGTATTACCTAGTGTTGGTGGGTTGATTTGCTTCAACTTTTCTTGCATGATTTCCCTCATGAATTACATGGTTTTATAATAGCATTACCCACCCGCCAAGTGTTTGATAAAATGTCCAGTTAAGGTTTCTCAAGTTGTTGAAGGCCTAGTACATGGTATATGAGTTAATGACTTTATGATGATGAAAGGAGGGTATATACAAGTTGTCATAATAGAAATATCTATAGTATTGCAAGTGACCATACCAAAGATTAGGGATATATACCTCATCCACCTTTTTAGGTGGTTGCAATCCCCTACTACCACAGATGAGGGGTATATACCTTATCTAACTTGTCAGGTGGTGGCAATACCGTACTACCATTGATAATGGGTATGTACCTAGTCCACCTTGTTGGGTGGTGCCAATCCTATACTACCATAGATGAGGGGTATGTACCTCGTCCACCTTGTCGGTTGGTGGTAATCTCGTACTACCATAGATGAGGGGTATGTACCTAATATACCTTCCAAGTTGGTGGTGTGCCTTGGATCCCAAGTACTAAATTGACGGGTCTCTTTTTACACGTGTAATATGTTCTATATAAGTGTGTTTTATGTTCTAAATAATCATGTTTTACTTTAGGCATTGTATTTGCATGCCATGTTGCTAATGTACTATCTCTTGCTTATGATTATGCATTTCAATTATGTGGCCTATCTTTTGTTGTATTGCATCTTGCACACCTAGTACATTCAAATGTACTAACGCATACTCTATGCCTACATGATGTTACCAGGTAGGAATCGGAGCTCCACTTGATCATCTTCCTCTACGTGGCTAGTAGTATCTTCTGAAAGCAAGTTTGGTGAGTTCTCAACTCCGAGGATGATATCTTTTGATCTTATGTTATGCAAAGACTCTCTTTATCTTGTTGTATGCCTTTAACTATGAGAGTGAGCCTGGAAACTTGTCTTGGACCCCTCTCTATTCTAAGTTTAGAGGTGTTGTTGGACAAGTTACTTAATGATGCTATGAGCTTTCACTCTCTCCGCTCTTGTATGTTTTAATGCTATGAAAGACTCCTTTAGTCACTTTGCCCTTATTTCTATTCTCTTGTTGTTGTTTAATTGCCTCAGTGACCAAGAATGTGTAATTATATGTTAAGAGGGTTGTTTGGGTCCCTTTGGGTTCTCTATTCTCTGTGACACGTCTACGTCCTAGGCTTGGGTCGTGACAAACTTTGTATCAGAGTACTAGGTTGTTAATGATCCTCGGTATCCAACATACGACGTCGATTAGAGTCTTGTTCATGGTTGTGAAGTACACCACAACTATGAGAAAGAGGCTATACGGCGTTTTAGGAAATGTTTCCCTTCTTCTTACTCTATATTGGGCTATAGAAGTGAGGTAAGGTTTTTGACCCTAACGAATGTACTTTGCTATTTTTAGATCATTTCTAACACAATAGGAAAAAGAACCCATACACCTGAAGTACAACCAGCTCATGGAGAGCTCCGGATGCTCTCACCTTGATAGCTCAAGCCATGACTAATCAACTCAACCAAGGACCCAAGACCCTCATTCTCCTACTCTAACATCCAAAGTAAGGGATTTCATGAGGATGAACCCACTAGAGTTCAATGGGTCTAAAGTTGATGACGACCCTAAAGAATTTAATGATGAGGTGTACAAAGGGTTGACTATCATGGGTGATAGGATAGAGAAGAAGCCGTACTTAAAGGAGTGGCCAAAATATGGGACACTCAATGGAAGGAAAAGAAGGGGATCAACCATGTGATATTTTGGGAAGAGTTTAAGGCGGCTTCTCAACTAGTTCTTCCCTCTTGATCTATAGGAGGGAAAAATGATGGAGTTCATGAATTGAAGCAAGGGTCAATAAGTGTGAGGGAGTATGCCTTCAAGTTCAACCAACTCTCTAAATGTGCACCAATTGGTGGCTGAGCCAAGATCTAAGATGAATAAGTTTTGGATGGGTATATCCAGTTTGGTGAATAAAGAATGTCATACCTCCATGTGGATAAGTGAAATGGACTTCCCACCTTATGACTTATGCTGAACAATTGGAGGGGAGAAGTTGAGAAAAAAAAGGGGTAAAGAGGACAAGAGGACTCGTTTTGATGGTAAGTTCCAATGTTTCAATGGAAACCAATTTCATCAAGGCCAAAGGTGTTCTCATGCTCCCAATAAAAGGTTTTCCAAAGACTACCCAAGGGCCCTAGGTGCTAGTGATGTGGTGCATAATGCTATGTGTCCAAAATGTGTTAAGGGTCATGGTGTCCCATGCTTGAGGAATACCAATGCTTATTTTTGTTGTGGGGAAGTAGGCCACAAGATGATTGATTGTCCATATAATCACAACAAGGGTAAAGATGTCCGTCCTTAAGACTTAGGTTCAAATGTGGTTCCTTTGTGGAGAGTAGGCCATCAAGGTGCTACCCTAGGGCATAATCGATGCTATGGTCTTCAAGGGAGGCAATGGGTAGATGAGGTGCCCGTTGTCATCATCGATATGTTAAACGTCTTTAATTTTGATGTGTATGCATTGATAGACCCGGGTGTCACTCTTTCTTTTATTATCCCTTTTGTTGCCAAAAAGTTTCATGTTGAACCTAAATTGTTGTGTGAATCTTATAAGGTGTCTACTCATATAGGTGCATCTATTATTGCTTGAAAGAGCTACAGGAATCATTTTATTTGCATTTTGATAAGATTTTGCCTTGTGATCTTGTTGCATTGGATATGATGGATTTTGATGTCATTCTTGGGATGGATTGGTTGCATGCATATTATGTCTCTATTGATTATAGAACCCGTAGGGTCAAATTAGAATTCCCAAATGAACCTGTCCTTGAGTGGGAGAGTCATTATGTGGTGGTCAAGGGTAGGTTTATTTCTTGCATTAAAGCCCAAAAGTTGATCTCTAAGGGGGTCTCTCTATCATCTTGTAAGGGTTAGGGATGTTGAGTCTAAAGTCCTTCTTATAGAGTCGGTTCTGGTGGTAAATGAGTTTCTTGATGTCTTTCCTAGTGACCTTCGCGGTGTTGCTCCTGATAGGGAAATATACATTGGTATAGACCTCCTTCCTAATACTCAACCCATTTCGGTTCCCCCTTAACATATGGCCCAGGCGGAGTTAAAGGTGTTGAAGGAGAAACTGAGGGACTTATTGGAAAAGGGTTTTATTAGGCCTAACCAATCACCTTTGGATGCATCGGCATTGTTTTTGAAGAAGAAGAATGGTTCTCTTAGAATGTGCATTAATTACCGGCAACTTAATGGAGTCACCATCAAGAATAAGTACCCTCTAATAAGGAGTGATGACATTTTTGACCAACTTTAGGGGCCCAACTACTTCTATAAGATTGATCTTCGGTCCGCGTATCATCAAGTGGAGGTGAGGGAGTATGGTATTCCCAAAACGTCCTTCCAGACTAGGTATGGGCATTATGAATTTGTGATTATGACTTTTCGATTGACCATTGCACGTGCAATCTTCATGAATCATATGATTAGGCTCTTTAAATCCTACCATGATTTGGTATTTTTCATTGATGATATTTTGATCTATTCCATAGAGAGGAGGAGCATGTGAGTCATTTGAGGGTGGTCTTACGAAAATTGTGGGAAGAGAAGTTCTATGTCAAATATGAGAAGTGTGAGTTTTGGTCACAAGAGGTTACCTTTCTAGGTCATGTGATGTCGTGGGATGGAATTAAGGTGGATCCTTAAATGACGGAGGTGATTAGAAATTTGCCTAGACCATTGACTCCATCGGAGATTAGACGTTTCTTGGGCTTAGCGGGTTACTATCGGAGATTTATGAATAGATTCTCTTCTGTTGCTTCTCCTTTGACTAAGTTGACTCAAAAGAAGGCTAAATTTGTGTAGACTGATGAGTGTGAAAAGAGTTTCCAATCTTTGAAGGACAAGCTTGTCTTCGCTCCGATCTTATCACTGTCGGTTGGGTTAGAACGGTTTGTTGTGTATTGTGATGCTTCGAGAATTGGTTGGGGTTGCGTTTTGATGCAAAATGGTAAGGTGATAGCCTATGCTTCTAGACAACTCGAGGTTCATGAAAAGAATTATCCTTCTCACGATCTTGAATTGGCCATCGTGGTATTTGCTTTGAATATTTGGCATTATTATTTGTATGGCGTGCATGTTGATGTGTTTACTGATCATAATGGTCTACAATATGTGTTCACTCAAAAAGATCTTAACTTGAGGCAACGAAGGTGGTTATAGCTTTTCAAGGACTATGATATGAGTGTGCATTATCACCCCATTAAGGCTAATGTTTTGGCTGATGCTTTGAGTAGGGTGTCTATGGGTAGCCTAGCTCATATTGATGGTGGGGGCGAGGAGGTTGCTAGAGAGGTTCATCGGTTGGGTAGATTGGGGATTAGGTTGGAAGAGATTGATAATGATGGTATTGTGGTTGTTGATGATTCAAAATCTTCCTTGATTTATAATGTAAAGGCAAAGAAAGATCTTGACCCCTCCTTGTTAGAATTGAAGGCCTTCATGTGAGATGGCAAGGTAGAGGATTTGTCCCAAGGAGGAGATGGTGCCCTTAGGTACCAAGGTAGGTTGTGTGTGCCTAGTATTGATGACTTGAGAAAGAAGATTCTTGAGGAGACTCATAATTCTTCTTATTCATTTCACCCAGGTTCTACAAAGATGTATAGAGATTTGAAGGAAGTGTATTGGTGGGGTGCTATGAAAAGGGATATTGCTTAGTTTGTGTCCAATTGCCATAATTTCCAACAAGTCAAAGCCGAGCATCAAAGGCTAAGTGGCCTAACCCAAGATATAGAGGTTCCTACTTTGAAATTGGAGGAAATTAACATGGATTTTATGGTTGGAATGCCTAAAACTAGAAAGGGTTTTGATTCTATTTGGTTTGTGGTTGATAGAATGACAACGTCGGCTCATTTCCTACCGGTTAAGACTACTTATGGTGCCAAAGATTATGCTAAGTTGTACATTCATGAAATGGTTAGATTACATGGGGTGCCCTTGTCTATCATATTGGATCATGGTGCTCAATTCACTTCACACTTTTGGGGGTCCTTCCAAAGAGGTTTTGGTTCCAAGGTAAATCTTAGTACGACCTTTCACTCTCAAACAGATGGCCAAGCCAAAAGAACTATCCAAACTCTTCAGGATATGCCCAGACCTTGTGTTTTGGAGTTTAAGGGTAGTTGGGATGATCATCTTCCACTCATTGAGTTTGCTTACAATAATAGCTATCATTTCAGCTAAGGAACTAATTCAAGTCCCCTATGTGATTTCAAGTCTCATGTATCATCCTGTATATCATTGCATGCATTCATGTTTATGTTTATAAGTTCGTAGTGATTTTGACACTTATGTCGAGATTTTGAAATGATATTTAATTACATTGTTGCATTCTTTTTAGCGCTGATTGGTTCATGATTATCCTTATTATTGTACACTTCTTTGACATCCGGGTACAAATGTTGCCAAGGGGAAGATATTGAAATGACCCCAAAAAGTGCTCGAAAATGTGCCTTGGAAGTGCCCATAATTATAATTTTCATATATCTCAAAATCTGTGCGTGATATTGAAAATCCAATTTCATATTCATTATTAGGGGGAAAAAGTGAGTGAGAAATGTGTCTAACCCCAATTTTAGAGCAACCGTATCAAAATTTTGTTTTCTAAAATTTGCAATTTCTAGAGACGATCCGTGCCCTTGGCGCGACATGGCCAGGGCGTGGATCAATTTTATTTTTGCCCATTTATGGTTGTTCGGTCCAAGGCCTTTGGGTCTTGGACCTAAGCCTCCCCATGCGTAAAAACACGTATACTTAGTCATTTTTCAACCTCATATCATACAAGACATTCCCTAAAACCTTCTCAAACACTTAGACAAATATTTCATTCAAAATCAAGGGTCCCAAACTCATTCTAGATCTTAAGGAATTCACTCAAGCTTAAAGTTCTCAATCAAATCTTCATCAAGGAATTCTCCAAAGTTGAGGTATGTGGGTTTCAACCATTAGGTCCTTTCACCCATAGTGCCCAACCTTCCTTTTTACACAAATTTTATGTTTCTAAGTTTATTTATTTGTGGGTCTTACTTATTATGAATTTCACTATGAACAATGTTGGGGTTTCATAAATGTGTGGCCGTTTAAGTATGCTTTGAGCTATGAATCTATGATCAATTGTAAGAATCTATGAAGGGTTTCAATATATATTGCACGAGGATATTAACAAGTATTGGAGGATTGATTTACTTCAAGTTTTCTTGCATGATTTCACTCTTGAATTTAATAGTTTTATGCTAGCATTACCCACCCGCCAAGTTTTTGATTAAATATCCGCTTAAGGTTTCTCGAGTTGTTGAGGCCTAATGCATAGTATATGAGTTAAGTGACCTTATGATGATGAAAGGAGTTTATATATGAGTTCTTATCATGGATAGTATCTATAGTGTTGCAAGTGACCACACTAAAGATGAGGGGTATGTACCTCATCCACCTTGTCAGGTGTTGGCAATCTCATATTACCATAGATGAGGGGTATGTACCTCATCCATCTTGTCGGGTGGTGGAAATCCCATAATACTATAGATAATAGGAATGTACCTCATCCACCTTGTCAGGTGGTGGCAGTCCTGTACTACGATAGATGAGGGGTATGTACCTCATCCACCAAGTTGGGTGGTGGTGATCCCGTAATACCATAGATGAGGGCAATATACCTCATTCACCTTCCAAGCGGGTGCATGCCTTGGATTCCATGTACTATGTTGCTTGGTCTATGATGATGGTCTCTTTGTACACATGTTATATGTTCTGTATAAGCATGTTTTACTTCAAGCATTGTTCATGCATGCCATGTTGCTATTATACTATCTCTTGCTTACGATTATGTATTTCAATTATGTGGCCTATCTCTTGTGCATTGTATCCTACATACTTTGTACAATTAAACATACTTACGCATACTCTATGCTTATATGATGTTAACATTTAGGAGCTAGAGCTCCACTTTCTCATCTTTCTCCATGTCGCTTGTACTATCTTCTCAAAGCAAGTTTGGTGGGTCTTCGACTCCAAAGATGATGTCTTTTGATCTTATGTTATGCAATGGCTCTCTTTATCTTATTGTATGCCTTTGATAATGACAGTGAGCCCGAAACCTTGTCTTGGCCCCTGCTCAATTCTAAGTTTAGAGGTGTTGTTGGACAAGTTACGTAATGATGCTATGAGATTTTACTCTCTTCAATCTTGTTTGTTGTAATGCTATGAAAGACTTCCCTAGTCCCTTTGCCTTTATTTCTATTCTCTTATTGTTGTTTAATTGCCTCAGCAACCAAGGATGTGTAATGATATGTTAAGAGGCTTGTTTGGGGTTGCTTCAGGTTCCTCGTTCGTCCTGTCATGTCTAGGCCCTAGGCTTGGGTCGTGACAACTTTTTCTTATTTTGCTTCTCCCGTGACTATGTTTGCCCAAAAGAAAGCAAAATTCGTGTGGGTGGATGAGTGTGAAAGGAGTTTCCGAACTTTGAAATATAAGCTTGTCTCCGCTCCTATATTTTCCCTAATGGAAGGGTTTGTTTCATAATGTGATGGCTCAAGAATTGGTTTGGGGTATGTTTTCATGAAAAGTGGTAAGGAAATAGCACATGGCTATAGACAACTTAAGCTACATGAGAAGAATTATCTCACCCATGATCTTGCATTGGCGATTGTGGTATTTGCTTTGAAAATTTGGTATCACTACTTGTACGGAGTTCATGTTGATGTGTTTGTCGACCACAAGAGTCTCCAAAATATGTTCACCCAAAAGGTCTTAACTTGTGATAAAGAAGGTGGTTAGAGCTCCTTAAAAATTATGATAGGAGTGTGCATTATCATACCAACAAAGCTAATGTTGTGGTCGAAGCTTTAGTAGGGTGTCTATGGGTAGTCTAGCAAATGTTGATGATGGTGGCAAAGAGGTGTCTAGAGAGGTTCATCAGTTGGCTAGATTGGGGTTTAGGTTGGATGAGGTTTACAATGGTGATATAGTGGTTGTTGATGGGTCTAAATCTTCCTTGATTCAAGAGGTGAAGGAAAAACAAAATCTTGACCCTGCCTTACTAGAGTTGAAGGCCTTGGTGAGAAATGGTAAAGTGGAGGGTTTCTCCCAAGGGGGAAATGGTGGCCTTAGGTGGCAAGGTAGAACGTGTGTGCCAAATGTGAATGGTTTGAAATACTCCATTCATCCCAATTCTACAAAGATGTATGTAGACTTGAGGAAAGTGTATTAGTTGGGCGGTATGAAGAACGACATTGCCAAGTTCATATCCGAATGTCACAATTTCCAAAAAGTAAAAATTGAACATCAAAGGACGGGTGGCCTGGCCCAAGATATATAGATTCCTACTTTAAAGTGGGAAGAAATCAATATGGATTTTGTAGTTGGGTTACCTAAGACTAGGAAACATTTTGACTCCATTTGGGTTGTTGTTGATAGAATGACAAAGTCGGCTCACTTCTTACCTGTCAAAACTACTTATGGTGCCAAAGATTATGCTAAGTTAAACATTCATGAGTTTGTTAGATTGCATGGGGTACCTTTGTCTATCATTTCAGATCATGGTGCTCAATTCACTTTTCACTTTTAGAGGTCCTTCAAAAGAGCTCTTAGTACTAAGGTTCAACTTAGCACGACCTTTCACCCTCAAATGGATGGTCAAGCTGAGAGGACAATCTAAACTCTTGAGAATATGCTTAGAACTTGTGTTTTAGAGTTTAAGGGTAGTTGGGCTGCACATCTTCCCCTCATTGAATTTTCTTACAACAATAGCTATAACTCAAGCATTGGTATGACTCCTTTTGATGCTCTTTCTGGTAGGCATTGTAGATCCTTAGTTAGGTGGTTTGAAGTGGGAAAATGGATTTTCTAGGTCTGGATTTTTTCATGGAAGCCTTGGAGAAGGTGAGGTTGATTAGGGAAAGAATGAAAACAACCCAAAGTATACAAAAGTCTAACTCAAATGCGAGGATAAGAGATCTTGAGTTTAAGGTTGGTGATTGAGGTTACTTGAAAGTCTTACCCATAAAGGGTGTGGTTCGTTTAGGCAAGAAGGGAAAGCTAAGCCCAAGGTTTTGGGTGCTTATGGAGTTTTGACGAGGAATGGTATGGTTGCATAGGAGTGGGACTTTCCTATGGAGATTAATATGGTTCATCCTGTCTTCTCTATGTCCATGTTGAGAAAGTGTATGGGTGACCCAAGTGCTATGGTGCCCTTGGATGTTGTGGGTGTTGTTGAAGATAATTTGACTTATAAGGAGGTCTTAGTGGAGATTTTAGATAGACAAATGAAGTGGTTGAGGAACAAAGATGTAGCTTCCGTCAAGGTCCTTTGGAGGAACCTAGAAGTTGAAAGTGCCACATGGGAAGCCAAGGCGGACTTGAAAAAGTGATATCTATATCTCTTTTACTCTACTCAAGCCTAAGGTACTATTTAAGTCCCCTATACGAATTCAAGTGTTAAGTTTCAGCCTTTATGTCATTTTGCATGCATTCATGTTTATATTGACAAGTTTATGGTGATTTTTGACATTCATGTTGGGATTTTTGAAAATGGTATCTACATGTGTTGTTGCATTCGTGTCAGGCTGAAATCTTCTTGATTACTTCTCTTATGTACGTTTCTTTGACATTCGGGAATGAATGTTCCCATGGGGGAGATATTGAAACTCCCCAAAAACTACCCCTAAAAATGTTCTTTGGAATTGCCCATAATTGTAATTTTCATATATCTCAAAATTCGTACGTGATATCAAAAGTCCAACTTCATATCCATGATCAGGGGGAAAATTGAGTAGGGAATGGGTATAACACTCACTTTAGTACACCCATAGTGAAAAATAATTTTCACAAAAATTTGAATTCCAGTAGCTATCCACGCCCTGGCCGCGACACGCTTGTAAGACGAATCAGTGTTAGGGTTGCCTATGTGATGGGTCCGCTTTGCGGACCTAACATGGACCTGAAGTGGACCAATGTACTATTTTCCTTGGTTTTTCATTTTGGCCCAAGGGCCTTGGGGTCATATCCCCATGCCCACTTATGTAAAGACTTATATTTAGCTATTTTCCAACTTTATATCACTCAAGACACTCTCAAAACCCTCTCTAATACTTACCCAAATATTTCTTTCAAATTCAAGTGTCCCATTCTTAATTCTAGATCTCAAGAACTCCATTTAGGATTCAAGTCTCCTTCAAGTCTACATCAAGAAAACCAAGTTTAAGGAATGTGGGTTTCATCCATTGGGTCCTTTCACCCATAGAGCCCAACTCTCTTTTTTTTTTTTATGAAAATTGCATGTTTCTAAGGTGTATCTTCTATGAGTATCTTTTATAATGTATTTTTTATTACAAATTATGTAAGGGTTTTACGAAATGTTGATTGAATATGCATGCTTGTCTATTGAAAACTTATACTATGGATTGGTTTTGTCTATTGAGACTATGCATGTTTTGACCGATGAAACTACGATCTGTTGTGAGCTTTTATGATAGATTACAAGGTATATTACATGAGGGTTTTACTATGTGTTTGTGGGTTGATTCACATTGAGTTTTTTCATATTATTTTACTCTTGAATTTCATGATTTTGAACTAGCATTACACACCTACCAAGTGTTTGATAAAATGTCTTGACAAGGATTCTCAAGTTATTGATG
>JAABOM020000002.1:6339141-6367665 GCA_011800125.2 Solanum clarkiae
AGTTTCACCCCATTACCCTGGTGGTGTGGTACAAACCCCTCACATGGATGATGATAATTTCACCTTATCATCCAGTGATGAAGTATAAATACTTTGCATGGTTGATGAGTACAAACCCCACCTCGGTTATCAAGGTACAAACCCCTCGAGAAGGTTATCTGGGCTCTTAGTCCCCCCGGATTGGGCATGGTCTAATACAACACTTTATATAGATTATATCATATGCATAAGCCTATTTAATCATTATAATATCAATCATATCATATCTCATGTTTTGGACCTTCAATTCCTCAAGAAACCCCATTCGGACATTTTATCAAACACTTAGAGGGTGTGTAATGCTAGTATAAAATAATGAATTATAGAGTTGAAAACATGCAAGAAAATCCATTGTAAAACCATCAATCAACACATTACAACACCCTCAAGCAACATACATCAAAATACCTCCTTAAAATTTAAAATAGATAAAAAATTTATAGCTCAAAACATAGCAAAATAGCCACAATTTCACATGGCTTTAACATAGTGTGCAATGATTTTCATAATAAGCAAGACCCATTTGTAAATCAACTTTAAATTATGAAATATGAGTAAAAGGAGGCTTGGGTATCATGGGTGAAAGGAACCCATGAAAGAAACCCACATACCTTAGTTTTAGAGAATTTCTTAGTGAAGATGGAGGTGAGATCTTGAAGCTTGGATGAATTCGTTAAGATCTGGAAAAGATTTGGACACTTGATTTTGGAGTGAAATATTAATCGAAGGGTTCGAGAGAGTATTTTATCAAAACAATGAAGAACTTAAGGGTTTGGGACCTTCAATGAGCATAAAAATGCCAATCTAGAGTTTAGAAAGGGTGGGAAAGGACCAAAATAACCCTCCCTAAAAAGCTGACTAACGGCTGTTACGGGCCCCGTTACGACCCGTAGGTGGCACTACAACTCGTAAGACCCTTCCTATGAACCCTAGGATCAATTTCGGAGTCTCTAGAAATTGCTACGAGCCTGACGTACAAGTCATACCCCGACCTACGACTCGTAACAGTGGGCTCATTGTGCAACTTTACACTGGCAGTTTTCAGTAAAATAGCCATAGCTTTCGACTTCGAACTCTAAATGAGGTAAAACCAAGTGAATTGGAAAGATAACTCAAAGAGCTTTCATTTGACATTTCATGGGCCACCGAGTTCTAAGTGTGCTAAAAGTTGTGCTCATTTAAAGTTGACCCTTGTATGGACCAACACCCAAAACTCAATTCATAGTGAAGTTTTGAACTCATCTAAGTACCAGGAGTCTCCCATGACCCTAATACACTCTCCACCTAAACAAATGAGGCTTGAAACATGGGTACATAAGAGCATGGAGTTATGGGGTGTCATAATATCTCCCACTTGGGAACATTCATCCTTGAATGTGGAATAGACGTACAAGACAAGAGTAATCATGAACAAATCAGCCCTAATAAGAATGCAACATTACATGCAAAACACCATTTTCAAAATCACAACATAAGTGTAAAATCATCATAAATTCGCCAACTTAAACATCAATGCATATGAATGACATAGGGGCGGAATCATAAGACTTGAAAATTACATAAGAGACTTAGAATTAGTACCTTAGGCTTGAGTGGAGTGGAAAATATATGGATACTGCTTTTGCATATCTGCTTCGGCCTCCCATGTAGCACTTTTGGCTTGTTGGTTCCTCCAAACGACCTTACCGGATGCCACTACCTTGTTCCTTAATCTCTTCACTTGCCTATCCAACATCTTAACCGGAACCTCCTCATAAGTCAAAGTTATCCTCAACAACACCAACAACATCAAGAGGCACAATAAGATTAGGATCACCAAATACATTTTCTCAACATCGAGACATAGAACACCGGATGAAACAAATTCATTTATCAAGGAAACTTCAACTCATCAGCTACCTTGCCAAATTTTCATTACCTCACAAGGACCAACATATCTTGGACCCAACTTCCCCTTTTTACAAAAATGGACCACACCTTTCATTGGAGAAACTTTCAAATAGACCTAATCACCCTCTTTGAATTTAAAGTCTCTCTTCCTCACATCGACATAGGATTTTTTTACGACTTTGGGTTGTTTTGAACTTTCCCTAATCATCCTAACCTTCTCAAGAGCTCCATAACCAGATCCGGTCCCAATAAAGCCACCTCTCCAACCTCAAACCAACCAATCTATGATCTACAACATCTCTGATAAAGAGCCTCAAAAGGAGTCATACCGATGCTGGAGTGGTAGCTAATTCGTAGGAAAACTCAATCAAAGGAAGATGGTCATCCCAACTACCCCCAATTCCGATGTACATGACTTAAGTGTATACTCCGGGGTTTGAATGGTCCTTTTGGCTTGGCCATCTGTTTGGGGGTGAAAGATCATACTAAGGTGAACTTTTGTACCAAGACCCTTTTGAAAAGACCTCAAAAAGTTTGAAGTGAATTGTGCACCACGATCCGATATGATGGACAAAGGAACCCCATGCAACCTCACCAACTCATGGATGTACAACTTTGCATACTCTTCCGCCCCATATGTGGTCTTAACCGGTAGGAAGTGAGTTGATTTCGTCATCCTATTAAACACCACCCATATGGAATCAAAACCCTTCCTAGTGTTTGGAAACCCAATAACAAAATCCATATTAATCACCTCCCACTTCCAAGTGGGAATCTCTATGTCTTGGGTTAGGCCACCCGGCCTTTGATGTTCGGCTTTAACTTTTTGACAAATATGACAACTAGAAACAAATTTGGCAATGCCCTTCTTCATGCCTCCCTACCAATACACCTTTCTCAATCTCTATACATTTGGTAGAACCAGGGTGAATAGAATAAGAAGAATTACGGCTTCATCAAGGATCTTTCTCACCAAGCCATCAACACAAGGTACACACAACCTACCTTGGTACCTAAGGGCACCATCTCCCCCTTTAGAGAAAACCTCCACCTTGCTCTCCTTCACCAAGGCCTTCAATCCTAATAAGGAGGGATTAAGATCTTGCTTTGGTCTTACCTCATCGACCAATGAATATTTAGAACCACTAACAACAATAACACCACCATTACCAACATCTCCCAACCTAACCCCCAATCGAGCCAACAGATGCACCTCTCTAGCCGCCCTTTTATCACCACCATCAACATGTTCTAGGCTACCCTTACACTCTACTCAAAGCATCCGCCACAACATTAGTCTTACCGGGATGATAATTCACACTCATATCATAATTCTTAAAAGTTCTAACCACCTTCTTTGTCTCAAGATAAGATCCATTTAGGTGAACCATATTAGAAACTCTAGTGAATAGTAACCACACCAACATGCACCCCATACAAATAATGACATCAAATTTTCAAAGCAAAATCCCTGGCAACCAACTCAAGGTCATAGATAGGATAATCCTTCTCATGCATCTCAAATTATCTAAAAGCATAGACTTCCACCTAACCATCTTGCATCAACACACAACCCAAACTAATCTAAGAGGCATCATAATGCACCATAAACCTCCAAGTAGCCCGCTATGCCCCTAAGGCTCCTAATGTCTGATAGGGGTCAAAGGTCTAGACTGATTTCTAATCACATATGTCTCCTTAGGATCAACCTTAACACTAACCCTCGACACCACATGACCTAGGGAGGTAACCTCTTTCAACCACATTTCATACTTCTTATATTTACCATATAACTCTTCTTACCCCCAAGATTTGCAACACTACCCCCAAATGGTCCACAAGCTCTAAATAAATCCATACTTCATCACTAGAGACCACCACAAGCATAAAAAGGCAGGGACAAAAGACTCTATTCATGAAACTCATAACCATAGCCGGTGCATAAGCCAACCAAACAACTCCAACATACTCAAAAGGTTCACTCCTGATCTGAAAAGACCCTTAGGGATATCACCTATCCTCATCATCACTTGGGAACAAAACCTAAACCAAAGATCAAGCTTAGAGAATTGACTAACCCATTGTAGTTGACCAAATAGATCTACCATTCTTAACCATCATATTACAACCTTACGGGTTCTGCAATCAAAGGAGTCACAATATGCAAGTAGCAGAACCACCTCAAGACCTCCAACCCAACAAATTAAATTCAACCCAAAATCAAAATACAAGACCTTATGCAATAATAACATGGGGGAAACCCTTAGAGATCAATTATACCTTAACACAAGAAATGGACTTACCCCTTCACAGCTACCTTATAAGTTCCCACTCAAGGATAGATTTTATAGGGAATCAAAATATGACTCTACGGGCCTGACATTCAAGGGGGACTCAATACCAACGCAACTAGTCCATCCCAGGAATAGCATCAAAATCCACCACACTGACCCGACAAGTCACAAGACAAGTCATAAGACAAGATGAACATGGACCAACACCTATGAACATTCTTAGCAACAATATACTCAACAAAGAGGTAGACACCAAAGGTTCACATAACAACTCGGGGCACATAAGAAGCCCACTAGCTACCAAAAGGAATCATGGGACCCAGATCCATCAAAATCAAAACCTTCAACTTACCTGTGGAGAACCATGCCAAGCCTAGCGTCCCCTAGAGGAGTATGGTTGAAAATGTCGATGACCGTTCTTATGATCATTAGGGAACCATGGGTAATGCCTCATCTTATATTCCATTCCACCATACCAAAAACACGCACCTGATCCAGGTAAGAAATCTCCTAGGTGCTACTTTCCACACTTGTTGAATGTAGGAGGAGCTTGTCCACCAACACCTTCACCATGATACTTGGAGCTGACCACCCCATCCTTGGCAATCTGCTTGCTTGGAACATCATTGGACTATTGATTTTGGAATCTACTATCAAATTGATCCCTATTGGATCCCTCACTACCTCTTCTTTTACCAAATGAGGTCTCGAAGGCACTCACTTGTTGATCGAGGTGAGTTGCCAATATTGTCGCCTCTTTGGCCAATACCATAGAGCATTGCAAACCTCCACACTCATCATATCACCATCCAGGGTAGCTTGAAACATATCCTGTAATGTAACAGTTAGGAATTAGTAATAAGACCTAGGGGACCTAAGTCCATCACATGACATAGATCATGAAGAAGTGAAACATTTTCTAGAACATCTCATAGCCTCCTATTCATGGTCATGGTGTGCTTTATAACCATGAATGGGACTATAATTAACGTGGTGTATTGGACTCCAAGGATCTATCAACCTAGTGCTCTGATACGATGAATGTAGAAACCAAGGGAACCCCAAACAAGCCACTTAACTAACCATTACACATCATTGTTCATGGAAGAACATAAAAGACATAAAGAGTAAGAATAGGGGCAAAGGGGCTAAAGGAAAAGCTTGCATAGCATCATGATCGAGAGACAAGAGTCAAAGCTTATATCATTGATACATCACATGTTCAACAAACACCTCTAATACATAAATAAGAGTGGAGGCCAACACAAATCAACAGGGCTCACCCTCATGGTCAAAATAGAAAATAAGAAGAATGTCTCAACACATAATAAGAGCAACATAGACTAAGGTCCCCGAAGTGGATGACTCACCACAAGCTTGAGTAGTACCAATCTAGCCACTTGGAGGAGGATGATCAACTTGGGCACCGGTTCCTACATGGTGATATCATGTCGGCAAGAGTATGTGTTAGTATATGAATGTACTAAGTATGTAGGATGTAATACAACAAGACATAATCACCTTAATCAAAATGCTTAACAATAGGCAATAGGCATAATATATCAATATGGCATGTATGATCAATGCATAAGTAAAACATGCTTAAGCAACTCATACTCATATAGGATATCATTTGTGTAGAAGAGACCAAGCTAGATTTCCAAAGAACAAACCTCTTGGTTTGTTGATGATGATTTCACCCCATCACCTTGGTGGTGTAGTACAAATCCCTCACATGGTTGATGATAATTTCACCTTATCATCCTGGTGACAAAGTATAAACCCCTCGTATGGTTGATGAGTACAAACCCCTTCCTAGGTTATCAAGGTACAAACCCCTCGACAAGGTTATCCGGGCTCTTAGTCCCCCCGAATTGGGCATGCTCTAAAGCAACACTTTATATAGATTATATCATATTAATAAGCTCATTTAATCATTATAACATCAACCATATAATATCTCATACTTTGGACCTTCAATTCCTCAAGAAGCCACATCCAGACATTTTATCAAACACTTAGAAGGTGCTTAATGCTATTATAAAACCATGAAATATAGAGATGAATCATGCAAGAAAATCCATTGTGAAGCCATCGATCAACACCTTGCAAGAACATCAAGCAACATACATCAAAATCCTTCCTCAAATATTACAATAGATCAAAGATTTATAGCTCAAAACATAGCAAAACAATCACAATTTCACATAGCTTTAACATAGTGTGAAGTGAATTATATAATAAGCCAGACCCATTTGTAAATCAATTTTAAATAGTGCAATTTGAGTAAAGTGAGGCTTGGGTATCATGGGTGAAAGGAACCCATGAAAGAAACGCACACGCCTTAGCTTTGGAGAATTCCTTGGTGAAGATGGAGGTGAGAACTTGAAGTTTGGAGGAATTCCTTAAGATCCAGAAGATATTTGGACACTTGATTTTGGAGTGAAATATTAATCTAAGGGTTTGAGAGAGTATTTTATCAAAACAATGAAGAACTCAAGAGTTTGGGATCTGAATGAGCATAAAAATGCCAATCTAGAGCTTAGAAAGGGTGTGAAAGGACAAAAATAACCCTCCCTAAAAAGTTGTCTAACGGTTGTTATAGGCCCCGTTACTACCCGTAGGTAGCACTACTACTCATAGGAACCTTCCCTTGACCCCCTAGGCTCAATTTCAAAGTCTCTGGAAATTGCTACAAGCCTAACCTATGAGTCTTACCCCAACCTAAGACTCATAACAGTGGGCACGTAGTGCAACTTTGCACTGGCAGTCTTTAGTAAAATAGCCATAACTTTTGACTTCGAACACTAAATGAGGTGAAACCAAGTGAGTTGGAAAGCTAACTCAAAGGGATTTCATTTGACATGTAGTGGGACACCCAGTTCCACATGTTCTAAAAGTGATGCTCATTTAAAGATGACCCTTGTATGGACCAACACCCAAAACTCAATTCATAGGGAAGTTTTGAACTCGTCTGAGTATAGGAGTCTCCCATGACCCTAATATACTCCCCACCTAAACAAATGTGGCTTGAAACATAGGTACATGTGAGCATGGAGTTACGGGGTGTCACAATTGATTGATTATGTATGATTATCGATTTCAAGCTTATACCATGATTTGATTATATCTATTGAGACTATGCATGTTTTGAGCTATGAAACTATGAGCTAATATGAGTTTTAATGATCAATTTCAAGGTACCCTACATGAGGGTCTTACTACATGTTGGTGGGTTGATTTGCATTAAGTTTTATCATCTTATTTCACTCTCAAATTGCATGATTTTGAACTAGTATCAAGAACCCACCAAGTGTTTAATAAAATGTCAAGTAAATTATTCTTAAGTTATTGATGATCAAGTAAATTATTCTTAAGTTATTTATGATCAATTACATGATTTATAAGTCAAGTGACTTTATGATGATTAAGGGCTTCCATGTATGTGTTGACTTCATGAAAAGTATCTATGATGTTGCAAGTATCAAGTTAAGCCCTATTTCAAGGATTTTACCTCTTGTGAGTCATTCATGTTAAAGCAAGGGATCATGTATGATTATTGTCATGACCCAAGCCTAGGGCCTAGATGTGACATGGTGAATGGGGAACCCGAGGGGAACCCAAACAAGTCTCTTTACATATCATTACACATCTTTGGTCGCGGAAGCGTTAAACAACATTGATAAGAGTAGAAATAAAGGCAAAAGGGGCTAAGGGAAAGCTTTTCATAACATAAGACATCATTAAATCAAGCGAGTCAAGGCTCATAACATAATTGCATAAATTTTCTAACAACACCTCTACTACATAGATAAGAGCGGGGGGTAAGACAAGCAATCGGGCTCACCTTCATAGTCATAAGTTTACAATAAAGAAAAGAGAGTCTTAATACATATCATAAGATCAAAGTCATTCTCCCCAGAATTGAGGACTCACCAACTAGCTTTGGGTAGAAGTACTAGCCACGAGGAGGAGGAGGGTCAATCAGTGCTCCGGCCCCTACATGGGAACATCATATAGGCCTAGAGTATGCGTTAGTATGTTTGAAGGTACTATGTATGTAGGATGCAATGCAACAAGAGATAGGCACATGGTAAAATGCAATATCGTAACCAAGAGATAACAAATTAGAAATATGACATAAATCAATGGTACTTGAAGTAAAACATGCTTATATAGAACATACTACATGTGAAGAAGGTGACCATCATTAGATAACCAAGGCCTACTACCTCCTTGGTAAGGCAATTGAGATATATACCCCCCAATATGGTAGCATAGGCCTACCACCCTGGAGCTAGGTCATTGAGGTATGTACCCCCTAATATGGTAGCACGGTCCTACAACCACCCAGCTAGGCGATTGAGGTATATACCCCTCAACATGGTAGCACGATCGTATAACCACCTGAGCTAGGTGATTGAGGTAGATACCCCTCAACATGGTAGCAGGGGCCTACAATCCCCCGAGTTAGGTCATTAAGGTATATACCCCTCAATATGGTAGTCCAGTACTACTACCCCCGAACTAGGCAATTGGTCAACTTTCATCATAATAGATATTTTTCATGAAATCATCATATAAATACCTTCTTTTCATCATCATAAAGTCACTCAAGTCATAGGTCATACAATAGATCATCAATAATTCCAAAATCCAAAACCTGACATTTTATCAAACACTTGGTAGGTGTGTAATCCTAGTATAAAATAATGTAATTCATGAGTGAAATCATGTGAAAAACTCTAATCTAAATCACCCCATCAATACTTAGTAAAACCCTCATATAAAATACATTGAAACCCCCCCCCCCATCAAATATCAAGAGATATCATAGTTCTATAGCTTAAAACATGCATAATCATAATAGGCAAATCATCTCATAGTATAGACTTAAAAATGAGTAATCATCTATCTTCAATCAAACTTTCTTGGAATCCCAATATGGTACATCATCATATTCTCTAATGAATAATACCCATAAGCAACACAACTTGGAAACAAGTCATTTTCATAGAAATGGAAGATTGGGCTTCATGGTTGAAAGGTACCCATGAATGAAACCCACATACCTTAGACTTTCAATTTCTTGAAATTGAGTTGTGAGAAAGACTTGAAGCTTCGAATGGGGTCTTGAAATCCACAACTAGTTCTTGAGTTTCCTTGAATTTGTATTGGGGTTTTGATGGAGGCGCTTGGGAGAATTTGAGAGTGTATTCCAATTGGGAAGAGTGAATTTGATCTTTAGGAATAGGGTTTAGATCTTTAGGAAGTTCAAACATAGCATAGGAATCTCCAAAAGATCAATGAAATGACTAGATTTATGGAATGCCATTAATGAAATGGAATTTGGCAAAAACCTGTATATGCCCCTACACATATGAGTTCTACGAAAACGCGCATAACTTCTTTATCTCAACTCTAAATAAGGTGAACCTAAGTGCATTGGAAAGATAATTCAAATATCTTTAATTTTGTATGTTGTGGGCCACTTATTTCTTTGTATGCTAAGAGATATGCCCCTTTAAAGTTGACCCACCTACCGATACTCGTGCAAAATTTAGCCAATGGAAATTCCTTTAAACTTTGATTGATGTAGGGGACCCATGATGGTCTTAAAAATTATAAATAAGCTTGAATTAGATTTTAATGATATCTTGAAGCTTGAATAAGTTTTTTGAGATCCGGAAGTGAGTTTGGGATGCTTGAATTGGGTTAAATATTTGTCTAAGCGTTTGAGTGAGTATTGAGGAATGTCTTATATGATATGAAAGTGAAATATGGATAAAGTAGGTAGTTTCACTTATGGGAAGACTTAGGCCCAAGACGTAAAAGTCTTGGACTGAAATAAAAAACTGCACAAAAAAATGTACAGAGGTGCGACCTTGGCGCGTCGCGCCTTGGGCGCAGAAACCTCTCTGGAAATCAATTTTTGGAAAATTGAAATTGTGATTCTTTTTCTCTAAAATTGGGGTTAGACCCATTTCCCATTCAAGTTTTCCCCCTGATCAAGAATATGAAGTAGGATTTTCGATATCACGCATAGATTTTGAGATATATAGAAATTACGATTCCGGGCACTTCTAAGGTCCATTTTTCGGTACTTTTTGGGGTCATTTCAATTATTATCCATTTTCATATTCAAGTTAGTCTCAAAACTATAGGTCAAGCATGTTTATGTGCTACTCAAGTCATGTTATCGTATCTCTTACAAGTTATTCATATTATGACTAAAGTATGATTATTTCTAATATTTTGTGGGATTAGACTTAGCACCTATTGAGGCTTAAGAAGGGGGATCGATTCAAGGGGTCCTTATATAAAGTCTTAGTCTCTAAACTATTGCCACCATATGTTATACATGATATCTTTTATGGTTTTCTAGTGGATCCATCTAGTTATACGACACCTTATTGGGGGTGACATGTCTCAATCATCTTGAGGGAGTGATACGCCTCAGATTATTCATTATATGACTACCATTGTAAGAAGACCACACATTGTCGAGAGAGTGACATGCCTCAATTACCTTGTTGAGGGGGTGACATGCCTTGGATTCCAAGTAGTAGCTCGCTTGGTCTATGTCGGTTAAGGTCTCTTCCCACACATGCATCCTGTACTGTGCAAGTTGAATTATTTACAAGCATATTTTATTATGAGCATTGATCGTGCACGGCATATTGACATTATATATCTATTGTCTATGATTATGCATTTTGACTATATTGGCCTATATCTTGTTACATTGCATCCTACATACTTAGTACATTCAAACTTAGTAATGCATACCTTATGCCTACATAATATTACCATGTAGGGTCTGGAGCACCATTTGATCATCCTCCACATGGCTAGTAAGATCCTTTGAAGCAATCTTTGGTGAATCCTCAAGTCCGAGGACACTATCCTTACTACTCTTGCTATTTTGAGACTTCTTTATATTGAACACTTGTTATAATGAGGGTGAGGCCGGAGAGTATCTTGGCACCTACTCCTTTTCATGTTAGAGGTGTTGTTGGATGTTATCATGTACTTATGTTATGAGCTTGACTCTTAATATTTTTATGAATAGATTTCCCTTAGCCCCGCTTCCCTTTTTAGTATATCTTTGTTGTTGTTTACTTTGCTTCCACGACCAAGGATATGTGATTGATGTGCTAAGAGGCTCTTTTGGGTTACATCGGGTTCCCATTGGTCGTGTCATGTCTAGGACCTAGGTTTGGATCATGACAAACTTAGTATCAAAGCACTAGGTTGTTAATGATCCTCAAAATTCCAACACATCGTGTCGATTAGAGTCTTATTCATGGTTGTGAAGTGCGACACACTATGAATGGGAGGCTATGAGGCATTTTAGGAAATGTTCCACTTTTTCATGGCCTATGTCGTGCTCTAGATGTAAGTGTGATGCTTTTCCCCTAAATAATGCTCTTTCCTCTTCTAGATCATGCCAATTCAAAGTGGGAGACTAAGGAGCGCCCGTACACCCGAGGAGTAACTGGCCCCTCCTGCTCCTCAAGGTGGATGGGTAGGCCAAGATGAGTTCCGAGATGCTATTAAATGTTGGCTCATGCAATGAACAACCAAATTAACCAAGGGGATCAATCCATCATGCTCATACTCCATCTTTTAGGGTGAGGAATTTCACAAGAATGAACCCACTGGACTTCCATAGATCCAAGACAGATGAGGACCCCCAAGAGTTCATATACGAGGTGTACAAAGTGTTATCCATCATGGGGGCCAATTCGGAGGAAAAGGCAGAGTTGGTGTCCTAACAACTCAAAGGGGTGGCTGAAATTTTGTTTACATAATAGAAGTTGGAGAAGAGGAATGATAATGTTATTCCTCGGGAGGAGTTCAAAGCCGCATTCCTCGATCGGTTCTTTCATATAGAGCTATGGGAGCCTAAGATGATGGAGTTTATGAATCTTAAGCAAGGTTCCATGAGTGTGAGGGAGTATGCACTCAAGTTTAACAACCTATCCAAGTATGTTCCACAATTGGTTGTCGAACCTACAATAAGGATGAACAAATTTGTGTTGGGGGTGTTTGACTTGGTCAATGAGGAGTGTCATATCGCCATGTTAGTAGGTGCTATGTATTTTTCACATATGATGACATATTTCAAGCAATTAGAGGGAGAAAAGCTTAGAAAAAAAAAAGAAGTAGTGATTCCAAGAGGGCTCGTATTGAAGGTGGTTTCTAAGGTTTCAAGGGTAGCTGGTTTCCTCAAGGCCGTAAGTTCCAAGACCAAGGTCCTTCCAATACTCCTAATAAGAGATTTGCTAAAGATAATCCAGGATTCCAAGGTAGTGGTGGTGGAGTGTCTAAACCTAAGTGCCAAAGATATGTAGAAATCACAATGGCCCATGTTTGAGAAACTCTAATACTTGCTATGGTTGTGGCGAAGTGGATTATAAGATGGTTGATTTTCCTCATGCTTAAAACAAAGGTAGAGATGGTTATCCATAAGGCTAAGGTGCTAATGCGGGTCCAAGGCGAAGGGAGGTCAAAAAGGGGGTGCTCTAATGCAAAATAGATTATATGCTTTTCAAGGAAGACAAGGGGAGGATAAGGTGCCTGATGGCATCACTGGTATGTTAAAGATTTTGATATGTATGCATTGATAGACCCCATGTGCCACTCTTTTTTTTATTACTCCTTTTGTTGCCAAAAAGAATTATGTTAATCCCGAATTGTTGTGTAAACCATATGAAGTGTCAACCCCCTTTGGTGAGTCTATTATTGCTAGAAGAGTCATTAGAAATTGTCCCATGTTTATATTACATAAATTCTTGCCATGTGATTTTGTTGAATTAGATATGGTGGATTTTGATGACATTCTCGGGATGGATTGCTTGCATGCATATTATGCTTTTACAGATTGTAGACCCCGTAAGGTTAAATTCCAATTCCCTAATGAGCCCATCCTTGAGTGGAAAAGTCATGATGTGGTGGTCAAGGGTAGATTCATTTCTTGTCTTAAAGCCCAAAAGTTGATTTCTAAGGTTTGCGTTTATCATCTTGTGCCGGTTAGGGATGTTGAGTCCAAAGTCCTTCCCATTGAGTCAGTTCCTATGGTTAATGAGTTTCTTGATGTCTTTGCTAATGAGCTTCCCAATGTTCCTCCCGAAAGGGAAATAGACTTTGTTATAGATCTGCTTCCCGATACTCAACCCATTTTTGTTTGCCCTTACCATATGGCCCCAGCGAAATTAAAGGAGTTAAATGAACAATTGAGGGATTTATTGGAAAAGGGTTTTATAAGGCCTAGTAAGTCACCTTAGGATGCACCGATGTTGTTTGTGAAGAAAAAGAATGGTTCTCTTAGAATGTGCATTGATTACCGGCAACGTAATAGAGTTACCATAAAGAACAAGTACCCTCTACCAAGGATTGATGACATTTTTGATCAACTTCAAGGGGCTAATCAATTTTCTAAGATTGATTTTCAGTTTGGATATCACCAAGTGAAAGTGAGGGAGTGTGATATTCCCAAGACAGCTTTCCAAACTAAGTATGGGCACTTTACGTTTGTGGTTATGTCCTTTGGGTTGACTAATACACTGGTTATATTTATGAATCTCATGAATAGGGTCTTTAAACCTTGCCTTGACTTGTTTGTGGTGGTTCTTATTGACAATGTCTTGATTTATTCCTATAGTGAGGAGTAGCATGTGAATCACTTGAGGGTGGTGTTGCAAATCTTGAGGGATAGGAGGTTGTATACTAAATATGAAAAATGTGAGTTTTGGTTAAAACAGGTTGCATTTTTGGGGCATGTTGTGTCGGCTGATGGCGTTAAGGTGGATCCTAAGAAGACAGAGATGATTAGAAATTGGCCTAGACCTTTGACTCCATCGCACATTAGAAGTTTCTAGGGTTTGGTGGATTATTAATGGAGTTTTGTAAATGATATCTCTTCTATTGGTTCTCCTATGACTAAGTTGACACAAAAGAAGGCAAAATTCGTGTGGACCAATGAATGTGAAAAGAGTTTTCAAACTTTGAAAGATAAGCTTGTCTCCGCTCCTATCTTGCCTCTATCGGAAGGGTTGGAAGGGTCCGTGGTATATTGTGATGCCTCAAGAATTGGCTTGGGGTGTGTTTTGATGCAAAATGGTAAAGTAATAGCATATGCCTCTAGGCAACTTAAGGTGCATGAGAAGAGTTATCCCACCCATGATCTTGAATGGCCGCCGTGGTATTTGCTTTGAAAATTTAGCGTCACTACTTGTGTATGGTTCATGTTAATGTGCTTACCGACCACAAGAGTCTCCAATATGTGTTCACTAAAAAAGATCTTATCTTGATACAAAGAAGGTGGTTAGAGCTCCTTAAAGATTATGATATGAGTATGCATTATCACCCCGACAAAGCTAATGTTATGGCTGATGCTCCAAGTAGAGTGTCCATGCCTCAATCACCTTGATGAGAGGGTTACATGCCTCAAATTATTCATTATATGGCTACCATGGAAAATAGACCACACTTGGTCAAGGTGGTGCCATTCCTCGATCACTTTGTTGAGAGGGTGATATGCCTCAATCACCTTACCAAGGGGGTGACATGCCTTGGATTCTAAGTAGTAGCTCACTTGATCTATGTCAGTTAAGGTCTCTTCCCACACATGTATCATGTACTATGCAAGTTGAATGTTTTACAAGCATGTTTTATTATGAGCATTGATCATGCATTCCATATTGAGATTATATATCTATTTCTTATGATTATGCATTTTGACTATATTGGACTATGTCTTGTTGCATTGCATCCTACATACGTAGTACACTCAAATGTAGTAGTGCATACTCTATGCCTACATGATATTACCATGTGGGAATCGGAGCACTATTTGATCATCTTCCACGTGACTAGTATGATCCTTTGAAGCAAGCTTTGGTGAGTCCTCAAGTCCGAGGACACTATCCTTATTACTCTTGCTATTGTGAGACTTCCTTATGTTGAACACTTGTAATTATAATGGTGAGCCCAAAGAGTGTCTTAGCCCCCGCTCCATTCCATGTTAGAGGTGTTGTTGGATATTATGATGTACTTATGTTATGAGCTTGACTCTTAATGTTTTTATGAATATCAAGATTTCCCTTAGCCTCGTTTCCCTTTTTACTATATCTTTGTTGTTGTTTACTTTGCTTCTGTGACCAAGGATGTATGATTGATATGCTAAGAGGATTGTTTGGGTTCCTTCGGGTTCCCATTTGTCGTGTCACATCTAGGCCTTAGGCTTGGATCGTGACAGAGATGGTATCCTTAGATACTAAGGTAGGTTATGTGCGCCTAATGTGGAGGGGTTAAGATATTTGATCTTGCAAGAGGCACATAATTCACCCTACTCTATTCATCCTGGTTCTATAAAGATGTATAGAGACTTGAGGGAGTTATATTAGTGGGCTGGTATGAAAAGAGATATTGCTAAGTTTGTAACTGGCTGTCATAATTGCCAACAAGTCAAGGCTAAACACCAAAGGTCAGGTGACCTAGCCTAAGACACAGAAATTCCTACTTGGAAGTGGGAAGAGATCAACATGGATTTTGTGATTGGTCTACCAAAGACTAGGAAACACTTTGATTCTATTTGGGTAGTTATTGTAGAATGAGGAAATCGGCTCACTTTCTACCGATTAAAACAACTTATGGTGTCGAAAATTATGCCAAGATATATATTCATGACTTGGTCAAGTTGCATAGGGTATCATAGTCTACTATTTTGGATCATGGTGCCCAATACACTTCTCACTTTTGGAGGTCCTTTCGAAAAGGTCTTGGTACCAAAAGTCATGCTTAGCACGAGTTTTCATCCTTAAATGGACGGCCAAACCGAAAAGACAATTCAAACTCTTGAGGATATGCCTAGGGCTTGTGTTCTGGAGTTCAAAGGTAGTTGGGGCGAATATCTTCTACTCATTGAGTTTGCTTGCAGCAATAGCTATCACTCTAGCATTGGAATGGATCCTTTTGAAACCCTATGTGATAGGCAATGTAGGTCCTCCGATTGGATGATTTGATGTGGAGGAAAATGCTTCATTGGGACAATATTTAATCATGGAGGCTTTGGAAAAAGTGAGGTTGATAAGGGAGAGATTGAAGATGGCTCAAAGTAGGTAAACGTCCTACACTGATGTGAGGAGAAGAGATCTTGAGTTTAAGATTGATGGTTGGGTGTATTTGAAGATCTCACCCATGAAGGGTGTGGTCTGGTTTCTCAAGAAAGGAAAGTTGATCCCAAAGGTTTGTAGGGCCTTATAGAATTGTGAAGAAAATTAGTAAGGTTGCATACGAATTAGAGTTGACAACGAGATGAGTATGGTTCATCCAGTCTTCCATATGTCCATGTTGAGGAAGTGTGTAGGTTACCTAAGTTATATAGTTCCCTTGGATGTTGTGGATGTTGTAGAAGATAACCTGACCTATGAGGAGGTCCCGGTGGAAATACTTGATAGACAAGTGAAAAAGTTGAGAAATAAAGATGTGCCGTCCATCAAAGTCCTTGGAGGAATCAACAAGTTAAAAGTACCACATGGAAGGCCGAAGCCGATATGACGAAGCGATATTCCTATCTTTTCCACTACGATCAAGCTTGAGGTAATACTATTTTTCCATATTAGAATCCCCTCTCCTTGAATGCCATCTTCATGACACTCATGCATGTTCATGTGAAATTGAGGTTGCATCATAAGTGCAATTTGAAACATGGGTTAAAGATTTTAAATGGTGCATGTGCTGCATTTTGTATGTGGTGCAATGGCATATGGTGCATAAATCCATTCCTTAGAGCTTGCATTAGCACATTCGGGGACACATGTTCCCAAGGGGGAGATAATGTAAGACCCTATTTATGAGGGTAGGAGAGATGTAAGAAATTATCTTGGAAATTTGAAATTGTTGATGTTTGCGAAGGGGTTTATGGCTTGTAAGATGGAGTACAACCCATAAAGTGGGTTTATAGAACCTGGCAGAATTGATGAAATCTGGGATCTTTTCTGAAGTTCAATCTATGATTTATTAGATGACTCATAAAGTACTCTACGAGTCGTAGACGGTCTCGTAGAATGGGAATCAAACAAGGGGGTCTCTGAAGTCTGGAAAAGGGTCATCAGATGAAACCCATCTACGGCCCCTAGAATGTTCTATGGCCCATAAACAGGTTTTCAAAGACCTGTCTGGCCAGGATTTTAATAGGGGTAAATTTGACTTTTACTCTTTTTCTAAGTCCAAGCTGCATGGTTTTGACCCCATCTAAGTTCCATATAAGCATATACAACCCTGTTGCATCTCATTCCTCCTCGTTCCAAAACACTCTAAGTCTCAAAACTCTCTCAAGCTCTTCGATGATTTCAAGAGAAGGGTGCAATCTGGGGTTTTGAATCTTCCACATCCAAATTAGGTTTCTCCATCATATTCATCAAGGTATGTGGGTTTGATTGTGGGAATATTCCTTCCCACAAGCGCAACCAATCTCCTTCCTCAAACTACATGAGATTTATGGATTGTTTTTTGGGCATTCATGAACCCTTGCTTATGGTGATATTATTACGCATTGTACACCTAATTTCTATTTGGGTTCTTCAAGTAATGATTTTATTATACTAAAATATTGTTGGGTTTTGATATTGTGATAGATTTTATGATATTAAAGTCATGTACTCTATGATGCTATGAAAAGCTATGGAAGAACATGTGGATTTTAGTGGATTTCATGATACCTAAACAAGGGTTTTTACCACAATATTGGTGGCTAGATTTGAATGACTTTAAAATAAATTGATTTTACTCCTCCCATGTTCTATATTCTTGAATTGCATGATTTCAAGCTTATGTTTATATTACTACCATGTTTTGACTAAAGTATTTGACTAGATCCCATGTTGACTAAAGTCTTATTGTGAGACATGTACACTATAAATATTGTAAATGTTAAAGGGCTATTATGCAGACTATAAGCTCATGAGAATGTTACAAGTGCATGAACAACCTGAATCCCTTTATTGATATTATGATATGATGGTTGATGAGCTACACTTCTGACTCTACCATGAGTTATGAGATAATGTAAGCTCTGAATATGTATATGAATTGAGTATACTGCGGAATTGTCGACCTAGCACTGAGTGGACCTTGGATGGTAGCCAGTGTCCTATAACTATGTGCTATCATAGAGTATTGTGTTATATCTGCTAAAAGGGTCATACCATAGGGTAGATTACATTATAATCCCTACCGAAAAGATTCTATGGTAAGGTAAGGACATATTTTAATACCTAGCGAAAAAGTTATGCCAGAAGGCAAACATATTTTATGACACCTACCAAAACAGCTATGCGATAAGATAAGGACATCTTGAGACACCCACTAAAAAGGTCATACCATAAGGTAGGGATATTTGTCAACACTCTCTGAAAAGGTTATATCACAAGGTGAGTTGATGGTTTACCTTGGCAAAGTTGACCACTCCTTATTCAATGTGGAGTGAACACCAGGAATCCAAGTAGTAGCTCACTTAGTCTAATATTTCAGTTATGGTCTTTTCCCACCTATGTATGATATGTCACATGATTTAACTATTCATCATGCACGTTTTGGCTAAAGCATTGAACATTCATGTCATATTGAGCTTATATCTATTCACTATAAATATGCATATTGTTTAACTGTGAATTATGCTCCCTTGTTGCATTGCACCCATCATACTCAGTACATTCCTAGTATTAATGCATGATTTTTTCCAACATGATCTAACCATGTAGGGATCGAAACTCCTACTAATCTTCTTCCTCCACGTGGCTAGCCGAATTGCTTGAAGATTATTATTGGTGAGTCCTCCACTCCAAGGAAAACATCCACTTTACCCTCATTTTTTTATGACTTTCCTATTTTAGACTTTTTATCTTTTGAGGGTGACCCCGAGAGATCTCTTGTCCCCCATTCTACTCATATTAGAGGTGTTGTTGGATATGGAAATCTATGTATCGAGCTTGACTCTTATTTCTCTATGTTATTATGAAAGACATCCCTTAGTCCCTTTATTTCCTTCTACGCTTGTTGTTTGTTATTGATGAGTTTGAAGGCCCAAGTCCCTAAAACATCCCCATAGTGTGAGTCATACTTACCCGCCCCTTAGACTTTATTTGTTATGTGATTTATGCAAATCCTCTTCCCAATGACATCCTTATATCTTGATCCAAAGTCCTGCTTCCATTGGAAATTATATGTTATATGTTTATTGCTCATTTATGCTTCCGCAAAATCAAAGATGTGTCATGCATGCTTAAGAGGCTTGTTTGGGACTCTTTCAGGTTCCTATTCGTCGTGTAATGTCTAGGTCCTAGGCTTGGATTGTGATAAGTGCACCACTTTCGAAGATCAAATCCATCTCATCTACATCAATAGCATGACATAACATCACATAAGGGGTAGGACCTAAAGGATCACTCTCCATAAAAGCTCAACATCTCATAATAGGTAAATAGCGTATTGTCCAGTAACATCTCTAAAACATGAGTCAAAGTACTAAGTAAAATGAAGTGTAGTCTCAATATAAGCAAGATCTAAATCAAGGATTGTTCCCAAAATAGTGGACTCACCGCTCAATGATCTTCATGAACCAAGGTAGCCACGTAGAGGAGGATGTATAGGAACTCCGGCCTCTACATGGTTAGATCATGTAGGAAAATATTATGTGTTAGTATTTTGAACATACAAGTATGTGGGATGCAATGCAACAATAGATAATAAGCTTCACAACAAGATGCATAATCATATACAATAGAAGTAAGCTCAATATGACATTCATGAGGATGCTTTTGATACAATAATTCATAAGAGATAAACATAACATTCTATCATCATACATATATGGGAAGAAACTAATATCGGCATATAAGACAAAATGAGCTACTACTTGAAATCTAATTTAACCCCCTAAGTTGGCACAAGGACACTACTTGCCATGTAGAACTCCATGTCAATGAATAACACATCTTAGGCAAGTCCATTAGCCTAGCCTACAAAGGCTCCTATGGTGGAAGATAGTTAATGAGACAACGGGTTGCTACTTGGATTCCCTTATCGAATCCCACCGCAATGCCCCATTCGATGCTAAGTCATTCCCATGGAATACATTTGAAAATATATTTATAATTATAGTCATTCATAAGCTTTAAAAGCATAAAATCATCATTATCATCATCATCATGCAAGAGTAGATCATCTAAACATCAAAATCCAACATGTGTGAATGATCCTTATCATATAGGATCTATCTTATGGTGTGAATTTTCCTTTCACCATCTTTAACATTCATAAGAGGGATTCAAACATGATAACTTTAACATTCGTAACTTTGTAATTGAACCCTTACCTTAGAAATCATTCATTATTAGAAAACTTGATATGATAATTGGGTGGGCTCATTCACATAACTTTAAATCATGTAACTCAAGAGGACAATGTATGAAAATAGTGCGATTCCTCAATTCAAATAATTCCTAAAACAACCCACCATAATCAATCATATCATCTTTGAACTTTAGATATACAATCGTGCAATTCATCTCATAAAATCATCAATTTCATAATAACTCATGGCAATATAACCTTCACAGCTTTGAATTTCACAAAATAGATCATAGAAGAAAAACCTTGAAATCAATTTATGCAATTTCATGCAATAGAAGAAGATTTTCAACATAATTCATGTTTAATTGAAGTAATACAAAGTATCCATAGAGAATTAATCATTAAAACTTGAGAATTTAGAAAAATAGATTTTGGGACTCCATGAGTGGGAGAACCCATGGATGAAGAAACCCACATACCTTTTGAACCTTAAAACTTGATGGAAAAAGATTTGAAGAACTTTGAGATATCCTTTTGGAAGCTTTTTCTTCAAAGGAGGCAGCTAAATCCTCAGAAATTTGAGAGAACTTGATGGATAAGTTTGGAGATATTTTCATGGAGGACTTGGAGTGTTTAGAGAGAGATTTAGCGCTAAAAATGAGATGATTTTTGAGGATTTATGGATATAAAGGTATTGGGATAAGTCTCAACTAACTTTTCTGACTTAAAATGAAGTTCGAAATTTTTTGAATAATGGGGGAGTAAGGGCGTGCCACACCTTTGCCTCAGGCTTTATTGTTTTGTGCAATTTCATTGAAAAATTATTTTCTAATATGGGTGACCTAAAAACTGAAGGTGACCCTTTTCCTACATATATTTACCTCCTGAAAAAGAATCTGAAGTTGGATTTGTGAAATAACATATGAATTTTAAGATATTCAAGAAATACATCATATGGTCTTTCTAAGACATGTTGGGAGGTTTTATAATAGTGTGACGACCCAACACTACGGCCTAGGTGTAACATGGAGAATGGGAACCCAAAATTCTCCAAACAAGCCTTATATCATCCATTTACACATCATCGATTCGGAAGGGCAATTTAAGCATGGGATACGGTCTTAGGACTCAAGGGACAGGGGCCATGAGACTCATAATCACACAATCACAAAACCCAATAAGCAATTCTAAGGAAGGGATCTCGGGACTCAAGCTTTGGCAATAAGGAACATGGGACTTGCCATCACACATTCTAAGGGGTGAGACAATATGACTCAAGAGATGGGAGTAGGGGCTTAGGAATTTCATCATCTTATCATCACATCAATCCAACATCAACATAAATTGGGGCATAAGATTAGCCTTCACAAGCATCAAACATAACAAGGCTCATACATAGAGTTACATAATGTCCAACAATGCTTCTAAGTAATAGAAAGGACAAGGGCCGAGAGATATCTCGGGCTCACCCTCAAAGTAAAAACATAAGAAACTCATAAAATAGCATAGCTAGATACAAGGTGGATCTTGTCCTTGAAATAAAGGACTCACCACAAGCAAACTTCCATAAATTGAATCTAGCGGTGAAGAGGTGGAACAGGAAAGTCTTTGGCACCTACATGGTTAGATTATGTAGGCAAAAAGTATGTGTTAGTACGTTTAAATGTACTAAGTATGAGGGCATGCAATGCTTATGAACATGATAACCTGTAACTCAATGTTAGATGATAAGGGCACATATATAGAAGGAAATGTATAGGAAAGAATGTCATAACAATATGTGTTAACTCCATGATGCGTGAATGATGTGCTGTAAAAACTTTTGATGCTTAAAACTTAGAATTTTGTATGTTCTCAATGTGATGTTAGTGGATTCTATGAGTTTTTATGTTTTTATTTTTTTGCAAGATTCCAGGGTTGGCAGTGATTTTGGGAAGATCTTGTAGAAGTTGTTGTTTTTTTATGATGTACGAGACCCTTTCCGTGCCATTGAGCATTCTACAGGCCATGAAAGAGATTTTGTGGACAATTCTAATGAGGGGTTGATTTTCTGAAGTTTTCTCTACAAACATGCAGATGAGTCGTGAACCATTTTATAGGTCATAGATCATGTCTCGTGCCTTGAGTATGAAAGAAGTAGGACTTTTTGAAGATTCATCAAAAGAAAACCCCTACGGGCTATAGAACACTTTGCGGGTCCTAGAGGGGTATCATAGAACATAAGTCTAGATTTTCAGCAACAATGTATGAGATCCCGATTACGGGCCGTGGAACACAATACGGCTCGTAAAGAAGTTAGTGAGGCATGCTGACCCAACCCTATTTTGTTTAGCACATGTATTTTAAATATTATAAATAGGTTTTTAGGTTATTTTTCTTAGTTTTAGGGATAGATCGACCGGTTGTTAGAAAAATAGTAAGATTGAGTAGAGAAAACATTAGAGAGTTTTGAAAAACACTTGTACTTTGATTTGATCTTCTAATCTTGTGATTCTCATTGAAGGTTGGATTTGCTTATGCTTAATTCAATTATGTAAGTATGCTCTATTAAGTTATTCGAATTCATAAGTCTTGTATCTACACAAATCATTAGTAACTAATCCACAGCTAAGGTTGTGGGAACCATGAAGAACTTACAATATAAAACCAGATAAATCATAATTTTTGGAAAGTGTGCATGCATGTATTAATTAACTCTCTTCATTTTGCATGTTTCTAGTGGTGGCCAATATTAGAACCCACCTAGTGTTACTGACTGGACCAAAGTAGTAATGAATAGGAAAAGAGATTAATTAAAAGGATTCAATTGGTGTGTTCTCGTCTAATCAATCGAACTGAGCCAACGGGAGATTATACTTGAACTAACAGATAAGGGTTAGCAATGTCACACTATGACGAGGGTTCTCAGGAAACAACCTCTCTACTTTTATGAGATAATGGTAAGGTCTGCGTACATTCTACCCTCCCTAGACCCCACTTGTGGGATTTCACTAGGTATGTTGTTGTTGTTGTTGTTGTTGTAATGTCACACTATGGAGATGGGTCAAGTCACATGGTGAAATTCACCTCTTGCCTGGGCCAAAGGGTTTGGTAAACTTAACTTACCGTCATTCATGCTACATAATAAAAAAGAATTAGGTTATCCGGTGATACTAAGTTAAGGAATCATGAGGAATACAATACCCTAGTTTCTCTCCATATTGGTTTACTCTTATTTTAGTTAGGTTTTTTTTTCCCCTTGTTATTACACCCCCCCCCCCCCGCTTCGAAGAGATAAGTTGGTTAATAACTTAAATTGCATCAATTCAGTTCTTCTAAGTCTACAGTATTCCCTTAGGTTCAACTTTAACCTTTGTTAGGTTCTGTTTCTTGACAACGACCGCTTTATCCTAAAAATGGAGGTGTAACTTGGGTGATATCAATGAATGCATAATACGTTAAACATAGAGGATATGGGACCCCAAACAACATATAAGATCATGCGAGCTATTACATGGATTTCTCGATGTTTACTCTACACTAGAGAAAGAGTGGTCTACTTGCTAAAGGTAGACCATACCCCTCCTTATGAGAACATCACCCATTTCAAAGAAGTACCTCTCCTTTTAGGAAAACTGCCCATTTCAGAGAGGATTTTACATGAACATAATCATCCATAAAGGGGCATAAATATGAACCTATGCTGGCACGTAATTATGAGAAGGAGACTTTATATATAGACCCTTTAGGTTTAGCCCCCACCTCCAATCTAATTCAGTGCTAAGTTATCATCCCACAGGAATACATATGCATACTTCAAATAGGAGTATAGGTCTTTTCAAATCATAATCATGCATATTTAGACTTAAGAGCCAAATCATATTTTATAATCATACATACTTGGTTTAAAAATCAAATCATACTTAAATCCATGATTACATACATAAGAGTAGCTCATTCATACTTGATCATGGTAGTGAATACTACCCATAATTACTTAAATCCATATCATAGTCATTATGTAATCACATGTAATGTTTTAACCATATTTAGCCTTGAAATCATAATAATAGTCATAATTGGGTAATAACCTACATCATAAATCTCATGAAAAACCTTGTTCATGCATGCTTATATCATGAGGGGTGATAGATTAGCATGGGTACTTGAAATTAATACTTAAAACATCATAATAAGATGAAATCATACTTAATACATAAAGAAATTAATAATTGAAACATACTTGAAATTACCCATGCATAAATTCATCATGGAAAGGGACATGCATTTTCAACTCTCATAAAATCCATATAAATTGACATAATAAGACTTAAATCATGTTAAAATCATCAGTTGAAATCAACCTATACGTTAATTTCATCAAATTGAAGCTAAATCACAAAACCCACTTGCAAATCATACTTAGAAATCATGAAATTCAACAAAAGGATTTTGGGGCTTCATGATTGGAAGGTAATTATAAATGAAACCACACATACCTTGAAGAAATAAGGAAGATTAAAATGAATTAGACTTGAGCTTGAAGCACCTTGACTCCCTTGACTTGAATCTTCGAAGCTTCGCGTGAATGGAGTTTGTGAACTTGAATTCTAGAGTTTGAGTGTTGGAAATTTGAAAATAAAGTGTATACGTGGGCTTGTCTTGGTTGATGACCTATGTCGAGCAAATGGAGGAGGAGAAATTGAGAAAGACAAGAGGGCATGAGGCCAAGAAGGCCCCATTTGAGGTTGAATTCCAAAAGTGTGCTAAATTTCTTCAAGGACAAGGGCCTTCTCATGCTATAAATAGGGGGTTTGCCAATGACTTCCCTAGGCCTCAAGGTGTTGGTGGGGTGGCTCCTATTAATATGTGCCCTAAATGTGGAAGGATCCATGGAGGCCCATGTTTGATAGGTTCTAATGCATGCTTTGAATATGGGGAACTTGGTCCCAAGAAGATAGATTGTCCAAGAAACTGTGACAAAGGCCGGGGTGCAAATGTGGTCCCATTAGGTAGAGGTGGTCCTCAAGGTGGTGCCCCAAGGGACAATCGATTTTATACACTACATGGGAGGCAAGGGGTTGGTGAGGTTCCCGATGTTGTTACCAATTTGTTGAAAATCATTGAATTTTATGTATATGCATTGATTGATCTGGGTACCACTCTCTTTTGTTACCCCTTTTGTTGCTAAAAATTTCCATGTTGACCCCGAATTATTCCATGAGTCATATAAAGTGTCTACTCCTATTGGCGCTTCTATTGTTGCTAGGAAAGTGTATAGAAGTTGTCCTATTTGCATTTTGCATAAGTTCTTGCCATGTGATCTTGTTGAATTAGATATGGTTGATTTTGATGTCATTCTTCGGATGGATTTGTTTCATGCCTAGCATGCTTCTATTGATTGAAGAACCTGTAGGTTCAAGTTCCAATTTCCAAATAAACCCATCCTTGAGTAGGAAAGTCAAGATGTGGTAGTCAAGGGTAGATTCTTTTGTTGCATTAAAGTCCATAAGTTGATCTCTGAGGGGTGCTTGTATCATCTTGTGAGGGTTAAAGATGTGGAGTCCAAAGTTCTTTCCATAGATTTGGTTCTGGTTATTAGTAATGTTCTTGATGTCTTCCCAAATGACCTTCCTGGTGTCCCTACTGAAAGGGAAATAGATTTAGGTATCAACCTCCTTCACGATACTCAACCTATCTCCATTCCCCCTTACCGTATGGTCCCGATGGAGTTGATGGAGTTAAAGGAGAAATTGAAAGATTTGTTGGAGAAGAAATTTAGTAGACCTAGCCAATCACCTTGGGGTCTCCAATGTTGATTGTGAAAAAGAAGGATGGGTCACTTAGCATATGCATTGACTACCGGAAATTCAATAGGGTCACCATCAAGAATAGGTATCCTCTTCCAAGGATTGATTTGTTTGACCAATTGCAAGTGGCTAGCTTTTTCTCTAAGATTGATCTTCTATCCGAGTATCATCAAGTGAGGATAAGGTAGTATGATATTCCCAAGACAGCCTTCCAGACTAGGTATTTGGATTATGAGTTTGTTCTGAAGTCATTTGGGTTGACTAATGCACGGCGATCTTCATGGACCTAATGAATAGGGTCTTCAAACCTTACATTAATTCCTTTGTTATGGTCTTCATTGATGATATATTGATCTATTGACATAGTAGGGAGGAGCATATGGGGCATTTGAGGGTAGTGTTGCAAAGATTGAGGGAGCAGAAATTGTATGCCAAATATGACGAGTGTGAATTTTTGTTGAAGGAGGTTGAATTCTTGGCTCATGTAGTATCGGGGGATGGTATAAAAGAGGATCCTAAGAAAATCAACGTTATTAGAAATTGTCCTACACCATTGACCCCATCAGATATTAGGAGCTTCTTGGGCCTTGCGAGTTATAATAGGAGGCTTGTGAATTGAAACGACCCCAAAACGTTCCCAAAAACGTACCTTGGAATGCCTGAAATTTTAATTGTCATATATCTCAAAATGTGTTCGTTATTTTGAAAATTTTACTTTGGATTCTTGTTCAGGGGGTCCAAATTAGGGGGTAAAGAGTTTAACCTTGATTTTAGAGCTATTAAATCGAATTATGAAATGTCACCAGGTGTGATTTCCAGTGAGGAAATCGCGTCCCCTCCGCGACGCGGAGAGGTGTTTTTTGGAACACTATTTTTTCTCGCCTTGGTCCAAGACTTTAAGTCTTGGGCCTAAAACCTCTCATACGTGTTTTTATCTATACTTATCCAAATTTCAACCTTATATCGTCATAAACATTTCCTAATATTCTCCAAAACACTTAGTCATATTTTCACTCCCCAAACTCAAGTCCCAAACCCTCATCCCAAGCTAAGGTTCTCCTTCAAGGTTCTTCTTCAAGCTTCAAGTCTCTATCTCCAATCTTCACTAACTTCATCTCCAAGCTAAGGTATGTGGGTTTTTTTCGCGCGTTCCTTCCACCCATGATACGCAAGCCTCCTTTCACATAAATTGCATGATTTAAAGTTGATTTACAAATGGGTTTGGATCATTATATAAATCACTACATACTATGTGGAAGCTATGCACAGTTGTGACTGTTTTGCCATGTTTTGAACTATAAATCTTTAATCTATTGTGAGATTTGAGAAGGGGTTTTGATGTGTATGTCATGAGGGTGTTTCAAGGTGTTGATTGATGGTTTTAAAATGGGTTTTCTGGAATGATTTCATCTCTATTTTGCATTATTTTATACTATCACTTCACACCCTCTAAGTGTTTGATTAAATGTACGGATGTGGTTTCTTGAGTAGTTTGTAACGACCCCAAAAAGTTCCCCAAAACGTGCCTCTAAATGCTCGGAATTTTGATTTATGTATATCTTAAAATGCATTGACTATTTCAAAAATTCGACTTCATATTTGTGATCAGGGGGTAAAAATTAGGTGAAAAGGGTTCTAACCCCAATTTAAGAGCGAAATATTAGCAATTATAATTTTTTAAGTGACGAAGTCCAAGGGTGAGATTTAGTGTAATTCCTTCTCCGCGTCTCTCCGCGATGTGAAGAGGTGTATTTTGCCTGGAAGTGTTTTTACTGTGCGGCCCAAAATATTCTAAGTGTTGGGCCCAAGTTTCCCAAGCGTGTTTTTACCCATACTTAGTCATCTTTCACCCTTTTATCATCCTAAACATTTTCCAATACTAAATCAAACACTTAGTCATATTTTCACTCCCCAAACTCAAGTCCCAAACTCTCATCCCAAGCTAAGGTTCTCTTTCAAGATTTTTCTTCAAGCTTCAAGTCTCCATCTCCAATCTTCACCAAGTTCATCCTAAGCTAAGGTATGTGGTGTTGAACAATTGGGTCCTTCAACCCATGGTGCCTAAACCCTTTTTTTACTAATATTGCATGATTTAAAGTTGATTTTACATGTGGGTCTTGAATATTGAGAAATTTACTGCACAGTGATTTTAG
>JAABOM020000002.1:6407766-6420400 GCA_011800125.2 Solanum clarkiae
TCTATACAAGGCAGCAAAATATTTTTAAAGATTCTAAAAATCCCTATAATTAAGGAATCCCTATAATTAAGGAATCCTTATAATTAAGGAATCCCTATAATTAAGGAATTCCTATAATTAAGGATTCTAACAATTAATAAATTGATGAATAAGATAATGTTGGCATGATAATAATAGCAATGTTGATAATGGAATGGAAAAGTGTTCCATACTACCATTGAAAAGGGAGGAAACGCTCGACTCCCTGCAAACCATTTACCCTAAACCTCGACCTTCATGCTCTCATATTTTGGGTCATGTGATTGGTAAGCTGAAGATGTGCCCTGTCCTATCTATTCATCTTTCTCCTATTCATCCTCGAGTTAACTCTACCTCACCTCTTCTTTTTTCCTTTTTTGGAAAAAAAACCAAAGCCTATCACTAGGGAATTTATGCGTATCCTCTTCACATGTCGAAACCATCTTAACCTTGATTCCTGCATCTTGCCACCATGGAGGTGACTCCCACCTTGTCCTGCATATCATCGTTTTCGATCTTGCCTCTGCTAGTAAGTCGACACATCCATTAAGCATCCTCATTTCTTCTACCTTCATCTTGTGAACGTGATAATTCTTAACTGGCTAACATTCAACCGCATGCAACATAGTCAGTCTAACGACCACTTTATAGAACTTATCTTGAGGTGTCTATGGCATTTTCTTATCACATAGAACACTAGTTGCGAGCTTCCATTTCATCAACCCCGCTTCAGTATAATATGCGATATCCATGTTTATCTCCTTATTTCTTGGATTATAGGCCCAAAATACTTGGAACTTCCTCTCTTGGGATGATAGATGTCTTGAGCATCAATCCTCACTTCCCGATCCACCTCCTATGGTGCAGTACTGAACTTGCCCTCCATGTATTTTGTTTTAGTCTTGCTCAGCCGAAAACCTTTAGACTCGAGGGCTCTTCTCCATACATCTAGTCTATTGTTAACTCTACCGTATGTCTCATTGATCAATACAACTGTTGAAGGAAATTTAATTTGGATAGTTTAAATAATGGAACTTGTGTGCGATGCTGAGATTGCTCGTCAGATTGCAACAAATCCAATGTTTCACAAGAGGACCAAACATATAGGGACTAATTTTCATTTTAGGTATTCTTAGGAGATATCGTCACAAAGTTTGTGTGGTCAAATGATCAACTTGTAGGTGTGTTACGAAGTCCCTAGTTGATCCCAAAATAAGTTATATATGTAGCAAGCTTGGTATATATTATTTTTATGCATTGACTTTAGGGTGAGGACTAAAATCCTTGTGAATATTCTAGAATATATGTAATTATAGTAAGTAGTTTAATTTACTCCTATTGTCATTAAGTATTGATTTTTTTTCCTTTTTAGAATATGTAATATATAGCTATTTAAACCCAATTGCTTGAGGGAATAATCAAGCTGAGTTCTCTCTTATTTTCTCTTTTACTTCACAATTTCAATATAGAAGAATAAAAAACTTGAACAAACACCATGAATGTCTATGCAACTTTTGTAAAAAGTTATTTGGTTCGGGTTTTATTAAAAATGCAAAACCAACAAAATATTGTTGATTTTTTCCAACAATGGAATCCAAACCAAACCAAACCAAGTATATGTCGGTTTGGTTTGATTTTAGATTTGAGTTGATTTTTTTTTTTAGTGAATAGCCCTAATTATAAGTGCATATCATGCTACTTAGATTATAATGCATTTCCAGTCCCCACATGTGAGATTGCACGGGATATGTTGTTGTTGAGATTATAATGCATTATCATGTCAAAATTTGTCTGACAAAAACTAAATGCTTCTCCATTTGGCTGCAGTATTTCTTGTATCAGATCCTCCGTGGGTTGAAATACATACATTCTGCGAATGTTTTGCACAGAGACTTAAAGCCTAGCAATCTTCTCTTGAATGCCAACTGTGATTTGAAGATATGTGATTTTGGGCTAGCTCGTGTCACTTCTGAAACTGACTTTATGACTGAATATGTTGTGACAAGATGGTATCGTCCACCTGAACTGTTGTTGAATTCATCCGACTATACTGCAGCAATTGATGTATGGTCAGTGGGTTGCATCTTCATGGAATTGATGGACAGAAAACCCCTGTTTCCTGGCAGAGATCATGTACACCAGCTGCGTCTTATTATGGAGGTATCTATTGTTCACTATCTATCCCCCTCCCCTTCCCCCCTTTACACTAAACAAATGATTTTGCTAAGGTTTTGTTCTTTTTGGTACTATATGTTTTGTGCAAATCCATCTAAAAGAAAAGAGAAACATCAAGTTGTAGATCCTGGAAACGTGAAAGGATTTATACGGTGTAGTTTTATTTTTGAACCATTGCTTCTCTAGACGTCAAGAGTTACAAGTGCTCGACTATGTTTCTTCTCAGAAAGTGTTATGCAGATATGCAGTACTCCCTCTATCCCATTTTATGTGGCACACTTTCCTTTTTGGTCCGTCCTAAAAAGGATGTCACCTTACTCTAATTGGAAATAATTTAACTTTAAAAATTCCCTTTTTACCCTTTAATGAAACAATCTTCAACCACACAAATATCTAAGAATGATTATAGACTACAAGTTCAAAAGTCTTTTTTTTCCTTAAACACCGTGCCTAGTCAAAGGGTGCCACATAAAAAGTGACGGAGGCAATATTTAATTTTAAGAAGGAAAATAAATTAACCTGCCACTCTCTTTCCTCTCCAATTATTAAAAAGATGATCAATGCATGATTAGTTTGTATCATGAATATGTAGTTTTTCATAGTAATGACCCAAATCTCTTTTAGTACCTTACATTATACTCAAATTTATCGATGTGATTACTTTTACTGAAATTATTCTGATGACTGAAACTTTTTGCAGTTAATTGGCACTCCGTCAGAGGCTGAAATGGAGTTTTTAAATGAGAATGCAAAACGATATATCCGACAACTTCCTCTTTACCGTCGACAGTCATTTACCGAAAAGTTCCCACATGTAAATCCAGCTGCTATTGATCTTGTTGAGAAAATGTTGACATTCGATCCCAGAAGGAGAATAACAGGTGCGAAATTCCAGACAAATTTCTCTCCTAGCTGCATTAATCAATTCTCTGTCTGCATCTTACGCTATTTCCTTAGCGTGTACAAGTGTTCATTTGTTTTCTTGCAAGAGATCAATCAATTCTTCTTCTCTTTTTCTCGTCAATGGAGGAAAACAGAACCTATTTCAAGTAAATATTTTATTGATGTATAGCAAAAAAACCAGCATTAAGTGCAGATGAAAAGTACATCCGAAAGAGAGAATTTTGAAGAGCTAAAAGAATTCAATAATCACCTCTGGCTCTAAAAGACAATTTGGAGCTTTGTAGGACCAAAAACTAAGCAAGGCTATACTCTTGAGCTTAACATTAATAATTTTTCTCTTCTTGTCTTCAAAAACTCTAGCATTCCTCTCTCGACCATTGGAGTTGTAAGTCCATGATGTTTTTTGGCAGACCCTTTGCAAGCCGAAATGAGTTTAAAAAAAAGAGATGCTAAATCTGTTGGGTAAGCTTGCAATTTAAAGAAGAGTCAATTGACTTCTTCTGCCTCCTCTTCACAAAGATAGCATCGGTTTACAAAGATTGATGTCTCTCGTTTGAAGGTTGTCAATGATGAGGCATATTCCATGAGCTACAATCTACGAGAAACGTTTGATCTTTTGTGGAGCCAGATTCTTCTATGAAATCTTCCAAGTCCAAGGAGACATGGTCGGGAGGGGTTAGTCAAGTCCGCATAGCAGTAGAGAGGATTTCATTGTGGGAGTTTTTACCAGATGATGGAATCAGGTTGAGAGATCAGAGGAGGGAGAGGGTTTAGTCGTTTAGCTGGTTCATTGAAAGCAAAAAATCATCAATTTCCCAATCATTGATGTTTCTCCTAAGTGAAATGAACCACCTTTGATGTGATTGAAGTTCGGCTAATATAGAGTGTTGTTCGGATGCATATCTAAAATGGAAAGGGAATCTGTTCATAAGATGGGTGTGGCCAACCCATGTCTTTTCAAAATCTCATCTTTCTACCGTCACCTACTTTTAAGAACATAGTCCTAAGACTAGATCCAAAGAGCAACATCAAATAATTATCCCTAAGCATTATGAAGTTGCTATCATTGGAGTGGAAGATTAAGCAAATATACCTCCATGGCTTTGGAAAGGCCATAAATAAGTACTAACCAAACAAACAAACCAACCATAGCTTAAAATATGGGGGAAAATTTAACCTCGTTATATACCAAGTTGGTGACTTTAGACCTCTTCCTTCCTTGCAGTTCCTTTAATGATGAACCTTCACAAAGAATCCAAGGAAGTAAGTTAACTCACCAAAATAAGAGCTATCACGTTTAAGCTTATAAAATTCATGTCAAGCTTTTAATTGATCATCCTTAGAAAATGTTTAGATCGACTTATTTTGCGTGCTTTTGCTTTCAAGGTTAGCTTGATCATGCTTAGAAAATGTTTAGATCGACTTATTTTGTGTGCTTTTGCTTTCAAGGTTTTCTTTTGTGGTGTTTGGAAAGATAAAAAGTACTTTTAAGCACTTGCTTTTAGGCCAAAGAAACATAAAAATAAGTCAAAAGTCAAAAGCCAAAAGTTGGATTATTCCAACACATGATCTTTAGCTCTTAGCTTATAAGTTATTTTTGGAAAGCTAATCCAAACACCCTCTTAATCATTCTCCTCGAAAAATTAACAATCCCTAGCAAAAATGCATCTTCAAATCTAGAAATATTGTAAATAAAGAAATTGATATCAAAGCTGGCACTAATTATCCTTCTCACTCTTTTCTCCTTATGGCAATCCGCTCTCATTTTCACACACACTCGATCTCTTTTTGTTTCTCCAGAGATTTACCGCTTTGCTCTTCCTAACCCCTCTCTGTCTTTTCTCTGTCATATTATCCTTGGTTTGGAGTTTTAAGACCTTCACAAGGCAAATGATCAAGTATTTTGCTCGTCTATGTCATGATTATCTCACAAATGCTATCTTCACATGTTGCCAAGTTCGGGTTCATGGATTTATGCATCACCGTGCATTGTGCTAAAGTGCTTAAGGCCAAATTTTCTTTCCCCTTTCATTGCAATCGACCCCATCTTTTATAAATATTTCCTCCATTTTTATTTCTTGTTCAATGTAAATCCATCTTGTTGATTGTTTAATCAAAGGCAATCCCTTCTCTCTATTTGGCTTCTTTTTATTCTTTCCTCTCATTGAAACTTGAGAAATTCCCTCCTTTCACAAAGGCTTCAACTTTCCAACTTGCTTGCCCATAACATCATAATTAATGAACTCAACTAGATTTCCCTTGAGCAAGAAAATTAGGTGGTTGCTCCATATAAACTTTATCTTCAAGGACACGACATAGAAAATCATTCTTAATTGCCAACTGATAATAAGGCCAATAGAGGACCACAACCATGGATAAAAAAAGATAGACAAATGCTTAGCTTAGCCTCAAGAGGAAAAATATGCCTTAACCAATTAACTTGGTCGTTCAAACCAACTTTGACTGCATAAATCCAACTACAAGCAACAATAGATTTATGAGAAAAGGGGAACAAGCTCCCAAGTACCACTCAAATGTAAAACAAATATTTCATCATCCTTGATGAGATAATGCTTCACACGTAGATTTAGGATGGAAACAAAAGATAAAGATGATACAAAGGCATTATAGGGTGATTACAGATGATGAGAGCTTAAAAATATATAATGAGGGTTAGTATTATGAATGGATTGCATGACATTTTGAAGTACATTGGTTGATTAAGAGGAGACAAGTCTGTGTATCATTAGGGTTTGACATAGGACATGAATCATCTGGGCTTGATGCTAGATATGAATGACATGAAGTCAGGATTGGTGGCTGGAGATATAGAAATAACTGTAGATTTATCAAAACTCTCTATATATAAAACCTGGTAGATATTAGGATGATCAAATAAGATGTAAAGTAAGGTTAAGAATGAAAAAATATGACCTCAATTGAAATAAGGTACAAACAAAGATTAGGTGAGTAGCAATGATACCTCTTTTGAACTTGAGAACAACCAAGGAAGACAAATTTGAGAGCACAAGGGGCTAATTATCTTTCTAAGGACCAAGTTATGAACAAACATATGTCCCAAAACATGAGGGGAAAGAAAGATAAAGGATTGTGAGAACAACACTGAATAAAGAATTTGATTCTAAATGGAAGATAGGACATCTGATTAATTAAATAGCAAGACGTGAGAATTGCATCACACTAAAAAACACAACAAAATATGGGATTGAATGAAGTGTGCAAGCAAGTTTAATGAGGTGCATATTCTTTCTCTCTGCTACCCCATTTTGCTGACGGGTGTACATAGTAGAAATTTGATGAATAATTCCTTTGACAAGTCTATAAAATGCTGAAACTGGGTGAATAAATGTTCCGAGGCATTATCACTACAAAAAGAACAAATTGAAAAACCAAATTGATTTTGTATTCCTGCACAAAAACTCTTAAAGTATATAAAACATAACCCAAAACAATCTTTCATTAAGAAAATCAAAAGTACATATTCAATAATCATCAGGAATTAACAAAATAACATTATCCTAAGGTTGAGTGAACTCTGCAAGGATCCTAAATATCAGAATGACCTAATGAAAAATCGACTTGCATGACTATGAGTGCTACGTGCAAAAGGTCATGTAGGTTCATTTTCCAAGTTGACATGTCTCACAATCTAATTTGGATAGACTAACTAGGCACAATCTTTCTATAAACTCGAATGCGCTAGAGGTTTGTGAATTAAGTGTTTTTTTTTTGGGGGGATTTTCACCGGGTGTCCAAGTCTCACTGAGCCCAGACTAATCCCGTGGGTGCACAGGCCCTCGGCAAGGAGTTTTCCGCAATTGCACCACGGTTAATTCAGGTTTTACCTAGTCCGATGGCCCTCAGAAATTGTTTGCACCCAGTGGGTTTTGAACTTGAAACTTTGAAAGGGAGCAAACCCCAGGGCTCAAGTCAGTTTTCCTAGATCACAATATTTGATTATGTAGTTTTGAAGATCTGAGAAGGGAGGAGTCAACAACTGGTGATGAGATCACTATTTCACTCAGTAGCGCGACCAGGTGAAATAATCGTGTGAATAGTTCAACAACTGTATGAACAGTAGTACTGGCAAAAATCTAGTCATGTACTGAACAAAGGTCGTTAGGAAGTCTAGCAAGTGTAAGAACTATAAGCATCTTCTGTTGTTGCTCCACTTAATTTTCAACACTAGCAATAACTAACATCAACTTCACTCAAATTCCTCCATGATTGTCTGGACATATCCCGAGTCAGTCGACATATACAATTCATGTTTTTGTAAATTAGTTGTTCGAGATATCACATCATGAAAATGATATATGTCATTAGATGTATAAAGTGCAAGCTTTTTTCCAAATTGAATTGCATGTCTAGAATGGAAGCAAGGGCATCCACTTGGAATAAATAGATCATCAGAGGAGAACTCCACGATTGAGCATCAACCTTTTCCCACTATGCTTTGAGCCTTGTCATCTACTTCGATAGCCTTTTGGTTAAGTGACCGTGAACACTTTGAGCTTTACTCCCTAAAACAATCGATGAAAGTCAAGTTAAATAGTTTGAAGTTCGTATTAAGGGTTCTGAAAGAATCATAAGGCTTGAATTTTCAACTCCAATATATTTTGAACCAAAAATATCAAGCCCGAATGACATGTTGGAGTGAAGAGGGGTCTATCAAGGAAAACATCAGCTGAAAATAGTGAAAGATTCACACCCAAGAAAAAAAATGACTCAAAATGTAAAGGGAGTTGGAAGAGTTTAGAACTCTTCAGATGCTTGATACGACTTTGAAAGAGTTGAAACTCTGTTGAAATAATGAAGAAGGCTGGGGAAATAAACTGTAATGCCACAAAAACATTGTTCTGGCAACACCAAAATAACCAAATCTATATAGGTCGAAATCACATGGCCAGCCACATGAGCCAAGAATCAACTTCAGAAGTTGTCAGAGTAGTCCTCACACGCTCGGTTGTGGCTTGACATGCCACCATGTTGCTCAGACTCTTCAAACTCGGTAGGTCAGCAGTATGCTCTGTCATTGTCCTGTGAGCTCAAAATCAGAGATCATAGTTGATCTGTGACTCTGCAATATCAAAAAGATGGTTGTTGGTCTCATTTGTCTCATTGCATAGAAAATACCTTGATACTAGTTGTACACATTTCTTCTGCAGTACCTCCCGAGTCAGAAAAGCCCTCTTAGCGACCAGTCTCACAAAACATTTGACCTTGGTTAGTGCTTGGTTTGTCCAGATATGTTTCTATCTAGCTAGCCTGAGACCTTGCTGAGTTCTCAGTTCCTTCCTATAGAGGTTGTTAACCATGTCTGGCCTTGCAACAAAACCTTTAAGCTCACTGCTCACATGTAACAGTTGTGCCACCCTATCTATTTCCCAATCATGTAAGTACCTGCTGAAAGATATGTCCCAACCGTTTGAGATTAGGATTGCTGCACAAAGAAAATAAGTCAGGGAAAGACTGCATTAATGCTTCCTGTCATCCCAAACATCTTTCCAAAATAGGATTTTAGCTCCATTTCCTATTTTGAGTTTGATGTTTCCTTCTAGTTTAATCCGGTCATCCCAAACATCTTTCCCAAATAGGATTTTAGCTCCCTTTCCTACTTTAAGTTTGATGTTTCCTGCTAGTTTGGTCCAAAAGGATCTTATTGTTCTTCATGCTGAAACTCCATATGTATAGTGATCTCATTGGTACACCATTGGGAATGCTGGCCATACTTGTGACGTATAACTTTTCTCCAAATAGCCTTTTCTTCTTCCACATATCTCCATAACAATTTCATCAAGAGGCATTTATTGTGGGATTCTAAGATTCCTAACTCCAAGACCACTTGAGCGCTTAGGTAGCTGCACTTAATCTTTTCGAGAAAGGTAACTTGTATTATCACAAGAGGGATACTCTAGGAGTATTCCAGTAATACTTACAAATAAAAATCATAGAAATGTACAAACTATCCTCCTATAATCTCATAAGTGATCGAAAATACTAGGAATATCTTCTTCTTGAGGATATTCATGCTTACACCAAAATAGAAAAAAAAATCATACAATTCATCTTCATTTTAATAATAGAGCTGCTCTTGTTTTCAAAACATCTTTAGTTCCTTTCTAGCCAAATAGTCCACCAAATGCAAGTTGGGACAATCTTCCATCTCTCTCTCTGTGCCTGACTGATTTCCATCCCTGTTTCAACAGGCTAAAATTTCCTTTATATTCCTCGGCATAGTCCAGTTAATATCCCTAAGATTGATGAAAATCTGCCAAAGTTTCACTGTGTCTCTACAGCGTAGAAAGAGATGATTTATTGTCTCTGCCTCACATTCACAAAAAGAGCATCTGGAGCACAATTGAAGGCCTATTTTCATTAGTTATCATGAGTTGGTGCAGCCTGCTTTGCCAGAAGCCAGGAGAAGCAGGCTATTTTGAATTGAACTTTGACTTTGCATATCATTTTCCATGGCCAGCCTCCTTGCTGTAGGCCTGATCTCTGAAACTTCCTGTAAGCAGATCCAATTGACAATCTCCCTCGTCTGTCTGGAATCCAGACTAGTTGATGTTCATTGGTAGCTGCACTGTTTTCCAGTTAACTACCTTTCGCTTCTTTGTTTCTAAACCATAGAAATTCTCTTCTAAGTTTGTCCAGTTTCTTCAACATCTTTGCAGGTAGGGAAAATACAGACATGACATAAGTAGGGTGGGTGTCGAACATGACTTTTATTAATGTGTGTCTGTCCCTAAATGACAAGTATTGAGATTTCTATGTGACTATCTTCTTCTCTGACCTCTGGGATTATCATCCCATATAAGTCCTCCTTTATGTTTGCTGACCAGACGATTCCCAAGTAAGTTGTTGGGAATTTCTCAATCCCAACACCCTAGGATGTTAGCCAATCTTTGCATTGTGGTACTTCCTTGATATGTAATAAACTGATTTTTCTCAATCGACCCTCTGGCCAGAAACAAGTATCGCTCTGATATAACTGATCTGATCTTCTTTTGTCTCACGGAAGATCGCGTCAGCAAACATATTTGGCAAATCTCCATAATTCACACCTGCCCTGCTACTAACTTCAAATCTCCTTATCCATCTGTTTTGAGAAGCCACCCTCAGCATGCTGTTTAGCCCCTTCATAATCAATATGAATAGTAAAGGGAGAGGGGGCACCTTGCCTCAAAGCCCCTTTCAGATGGAAAACCCCATAGGTTTTCCATTCTGGTACTGACAGTTTTAATACAAAAACCTACACATTTTAACCAGTTATCTCCAAAACCCCTCTTGCCTAAGATGTTTAGAAGAAACCCCCAATTTACATGGTCATGCCGTTTCCAAATCAAGTTTGCACATGGTACCTGCTTCCTCTCTCCTCTCAATCTTGTGTCCCCACATTCACTTGCTATTAAGACAGATCCATGGTATCTCTGCCTTTATGCCATCTGTTGATGGTTCATCAGCTTGTTTACCTCCTGTTTGAGCCTTTCGGAAACACGTTAGCTATTTTTTTGTACATCCCACTGATTAGACTTATTGGCCTGAAGTCCCTCAGTAATGTAGCTCCATTTTTCTTTGGGATAAGTGCCACATAAATGGCATTGACACTCTTGCTAAAAACATGGAACTCATGGTAGTGCTGCATAGTGTTCAAGATGTCTTCTTTCAAGACATCCCAAATTTTTTTGTAGATTTTCGTCAGGAAGCCACCAGGTCTTGATGTCTTATCACTAGCACAGACCTTGATACCCTGTAAGACTTCTTCCTCCTCAAAATGTTCCTGAAATCTAGATCTATTCCTCTAAGCTAATGCTTGTGTAGTCTTGTAACTTTAGATGAGGTCTCCGTGTCTGTCTCTCTATAGAGATTCTGATAGTAGTCTAGTATTGTCATTTTGATAGCTTCTGGATCAGTGATATTAGTCCTTTCCACTTCAATTTTGTCAGTGGTGCGACATCTCTTATGTGCTGTGGAAGTATTTAGTGTTTTTATCCCCATTTTTCAATCATTGGATTCTAGACCTCTCTCCATGCTCTCTCCTCATTCTTGACTACCTCAAACTCCATTGCCAAAAGAACCTCCTGGAGTAGTTCATCATCCATGAGTACTCTCTGCTCCATGATATTTCAAATCCAACAATTTTGTTCAGGATGTCCTCCCTCCTCTGTCTTTGGTCGTTCCTGTTTTCCTTCCCCCATTCTTTTAATTTCCCTTTTAGGAGGTTTAGTTTGGTAGTCAGGATGTAGACTGGCTCCCTGTCACATTGAAAGAATCCCACCATTCTTTTACCTTATATTTGAACCCTCTGCTCCCAACCACCATTGTTCAAGCTTAAAATACGACTTCTTGAAATCCATATTTCCATATATAAGCTTGATGGGGTTGTGGTTTGATCCCAATTTTGGCATCAGTGATTGTTTGATGTGTAGATGTTGTTCCGTTCTTCCCACTGTGAAGAGTGAGTAATCTATTTATTGTGGAAGCACTTCCATGATTTCAATCTAAGTGTAAGATCCTCTGAATAAAGGAGGGTCTACAAGCTCCATGTCATTGATGATTGATCCATTCTGAATACTCAGTCATTGCACCATTGATTCTTTGGCAGTTGTTTCTCTCCTCTGGGTATCTGGTGATGTTGAGGTCACCACATAATATCCATGGTCCCTCAAAAAGGCTTCTAATGGCTGCCAGTTCCCACCAAAGTTCCCTCCTTTCTACTCTATCACATTCTCATAAATTGTGCTAAATGTCAGGTCAGTTCTTTTTCTATGCCCTCAAATTTGCAAGTGAGCAATTGTTTTCCACTGTCTACCATTTTCCCCTTCCAAACACTTGTCCCATAGCACTACTATCCCCCCCACTCCTTGCACTAGCCTTTAAATGGATTTCTCCCAATCATAGTGGTTCTAAATTTGTTTGTAGAGATTTGAATCATTTCTTGTTAGTTGAGTTTCAATCAACACATGAATGTTAGCTCCCCACTGAAGCAACAAATTTCTTAGAAGTTCTCTTTATCTTTGTGATAGAACCCCCCTCCCCTCCCCCCCGGCCCCCCTCACGTGTGATTCTCCCTCTTGTTCGTGGCTCCCCTTCTTTGAATTTCATATTGAAAGCTAAATTCCTAATTTCTTTAGGAATAACTGCTTTGAGATTATCCTGCTTCTCATTCCCCCTTTTGTTTTGTTCCATCCCCCTACTTTGATCGGTCCTTAATAGCTGTTCATATGCTATGTCCTCGTACCCCTCAAAAGCTGCCCCAAATTCCCTAATTTGATTGTATCCACAATGTCACTTTCTCCTTTGCTTCTTCCTCATTGATCTATTTGTCCACTTATAGTGGCTCTATGTCATTAAAATTCATCATCTGCTTTGGGTTACTTCCCTGGGTTTCTTCTCTTTCCCAAGGTTGATTTTCCGTGGAGCTACTTCCAAACTATGTGTAGAGAAAAATAAAGAAAAAAGAACACAAATGATTTACGAGGTTCGGCAAGTGGTGCCTACGTCCTCGGGCTAA
>JAABOM020000002.1:6444031-6510552 GCA_011800125.2 Solanum clarkiae
TGACACAAAACATGTATACACTCAACCCTCTTAAGCGCTAGATGCACGTATAGCCCATTAACGTGAGATTCAAGTACGTTTGGAAACTTGAGCTAGTTTAACCAAATCATGTCATATTTCTTTTGTATGGTATTAATGGTGTAGTGTAAGGTGTGGGGTGTTACATCCTGGTGCAGGGACGGCGATACGTAACTCCTGTAGCTCACTTAGGCGAATCCCACATCGGAAAAAGAGGAGGAATTCCTGGGCTATATGTTGAGTTTGGAACCTTACATGTGCATATGCATTTTCCTGGGCTTGCCTGGGAGGAACAAAACCATGCGTCCCATTGGGGCCAAAGCGAACAATATGTGCACGTGTGGGGTCATTCGTAACAGATGGTATCAGAGCCGACTCTCTGCTAGTACAGTGGTGGGGCAAACCTCAGCGAGGATGCTGAGTCCCTACGGGGGGGTGAGTGCAGGGAAGGTGATACATAACGCCTGTAGCTCACTTAGGCGAATTCCACATCGGAAAAAGAGGGGGAGTTCCTGGGCTATATGTTGAGTTTGGAACCTTACATGTGCATATGCGTTTTCCCGGGCTTGCCTGGGAGGAACAAAACCGTGCGGCCCTATGGGGCCAAAGCAGACAATATGTGCATGTATGGGGCCGTTCGTCACAATTTACATCATTTGATATATTATAATCATATTGAGATAGTGGTTATGGCCTGCGACTCCTTGAGATACTTTTGATTATGGCTTGTGATGCCTTATTATATATATCTTGGTACATGGCCTGCGATGCCACCAGGTTTTATCCTATAGCTTTGGTTTGATCAATGTGTACATCGACAAAACGATCGTGATTTCACCTCATAGATGGCCCGCGATGCCATTGCATTCTTGCATAGCATTGTATTGCATTGCACCTTTGGATTGGTTTATCATCCATAATTGCCATTATTCACGACTTATTGCATTGTGCACTAACCCTTTTGATGCAGGTGATAGGTTTATTCGTTATTACATACTTGTTTGATTTCCTTCCTCCCTGCAGATCGAGCACAGGGTTCAGGACAGGGTAGTTGATTAGTCTGGTTGAGCTATTTTGCTTCCATCTAGATCTCAAGTGGTGAGGCTCAAACTCCGAGTCGCCGTGGATCTTTAGATCCTCTTTTATTTCGTTTCTCTTAGACTATGTATAAGATTTTATGATACAGTATTGTATTTTCTTTTGAGATAGTTGTATTTACTTTCCGTATTGTTTGAGATGCTCTTATACTCATGACTCCAGGTTTTGGGATATTTTCTTAAATCATTTGAGTTTGCTTTCGCTTTATTTATCTTTCTCTAGTGTTGATCCATTTTGGGTTGTGACAAGTTTGATATCAGAGCTCTAGGTTCACTGGGCTCGTGAGTCAAGAGCAAGGTGTCTAGTAGAGTCTCGCGGATCAATGTATAGATGTCCACACACATCTTGGAGAGGTTATGGGATACTTGTTAGAAAAAGTTTTCACATCTTTCGTCCATTTGTGTGTTATTTTGTATTACTCATTTTAGAAGTGTCTAATCTACTTCTTCTGTGCAGATACCAGTTACTCAATCCCAACACTCAGTGGGAGACCCAAGGTACCTAATGTGGCTCCCATCCAAGGTTGAGGTAGAGTTTGAGGAAGGACCAACAAAAGGGGAGATATTAGGGGAGAAACTCCACCTCGAGGGTAGGCTAGATCGGCTTCTCCAGAGCCTTTTCATGAGCCTGAGGGGCCTAAGGATCCTATCGCACCGCCCTCAGCCCAAAAGACTACACCCTTGGTTCAAGAGTTATTGATGAGGTTATTGGTTAGATTGGAGGGATCTCCTCTAAAACGCCCTAAATTGTGCGTCAGAAATACCCATAATTGTAATTTCTATATATCTCAAAATTCGTGCGTATTATCGAAAATTTGACTTCATATTCTCGATCAGGGGGAAAAATTGAGTGGAAAATGGGTATAATTCAAATTTTAGAGGACCCGTAGTGAAAAATAAATTTCACTAATTTACAATTTCCTGAGAGCATCTGGGCCCTGGCCGCGACACGCTAGGGGCACGGAGTAGTACAAAAGGCTCTGCGCGATGGGTCTATATTGTGCCAACCACATGGCTTAGTGTAAGTTTTTCTTTGGTTTTCCTATCTCAGCCAAGGGCATTAGTGTCATAGCCCCATGCCCACTTATGCGTGAAAACACCCATACTTAGCATTTTTCAACTCTATATCACTCAAGACTGTCTCAAAAACCTCCCCAAGACTTAACTAAATATGTCATTCAAATTTCAAGGATTTTAAGCTTAACTTTGGAACTTAAGGATTCTCTTCAAGATCTAAGTTCTGTTCAAGCTCATCTCAAGAAAACTCAAGTTTGAGGTATGTGGTTTTCACCCATTGGGTCCTTTCACCCATGGAGCCTAATCTTCCTTTTTATGAAAATAACATGTTTTCAAGTTGTATGATCTATGACTATCTCTTATTATTTATTATGATCATAAATTATGTTGGGGTTTTATGAAATATTGATTGATTATACATGTCTATCTATTTCAAGGTTATATCATGAATTGATTTTGTCTATTGAGATTATGCATATCTTGAGCTATGAGACTATGATCTACTATGAGATTTGATGATGAATTTCAAGATACCTTATATGAGGGTTTTTCTGTATGTTGGTGGGTTGATTTACATTGAGTGTTCTCATATTATTTCACTCTTGAATTGCATGATTTTGAACAAGCATTATGAACCCACCAAGTGTTTAATAAAATGTCATTACAAGGTTTCTCAAGTTATCAATAATCTATTGCATGGTTCATAGTCAAGTGACTTTACGATGATTAAGGACTTGCGTGTAACCATTGAATTCATGAAAAGTATCTATGACGTTGCAAGTAGACCACACCTTGTTAGGAGGTGACATACCCAATCACCTTGTTGAGGGGTTGACATGCCTCAATCACCTTGTTGGGGGGTGACATGCCCAATCACCATGTTGAGGGGTGACGCACCCCAATCACCTTGTTGGGGGGTGATATGTCCAATCACCTTGTTAGGTGTGGGTACCTCAATCACTTGTTGGGGGTGACATGCCTAATCACCTTGTTGAGGGGTGAGTACCTCAATCACCATACAAGGGGGTGACATGCCTTGGATTCCAAGTAGTAGTTCGCTTGGTCTATATTGATTATGGTCTCTTCCCTCATGTTTTACGTATTATGCAGGCTATATAATTTACAAGAATGTTTTACTTCAACCATTGATCATACATGCCATATTGATATTATACTTATCCATTGCTTATGATTATGCATTTTGACTATATTGGCTTATGTCTTGTTGCATTGCATCCTAAATACTTAGTATATTCAAATGTACTAACACGTACTCTATGCCTACATGATATTACTATGTAGGGACCGGAGCACTTCTCTATCATCCTCCATATGGCTAATTTGGTATTTTGGAAGATAAGCTTTGGTGAATCCTCAAGTCCAAGGATGCTATCTATGATACTCTTGCTATTTGATATTTCTTTATGTTAGACACTTGATACTATGAGGGTGAGCCCGGAAAGTGTCTTGGCCCTGCTCCATTCCATGTTAGAGGTGTTGTTGGATTGATGTACTTATGCTATGAGCTTGACTCTTTTATGCCTTCATAAATATCAAGACTTCTCTTAGTCTCGCTTCCCTTATTTATATCTCTTGTGTTGTTTATTTTGCTTCCGTGACTAAGAATGTGTGAATAATATGCTAAGAGGCTTGTTTGGGGTTCCTTTGCATTCCCATTCGCCATGTAACATCTAGGCCCTAGGCTTGGGTCATGAAAAACTTGGTATCAGAGCACTAGGTTGTTAATGGTCCTCAAAATCAAACACAGCACGTCAATTAGAGTCTTATTCGTGGTTGTGAAGTGCGCTGCAACTATGAATGGGAGGATATGAAACATTTTAGGAAATGTTTCACTTCTTCATGGTCTATATGGTGCTTTAGAAGCGAGTGTAAGTACTTTCCCCTAACAAATGCTCTTTGCTCTTCTAGATCATGTCGATTCCAAGAGGGAGACTAAGGAGAGCCCGTACACCCGAGAAGCAACTGGCCCCTCCCATTCCTCAAGCTCCTCAAGGTTACACCCGAGTAGCAACCGACCCCTCTCGCTCCTCAAGCTTCTCAAGGTGGAGGTGTAGCCCAAGATGAATTTTGGGATGCTACTAAAATGTTGACCTGTGCTATGACTAACCAAATTCACCAGGGGTCCAAGCCCCTCACACTTCCACTCCGGCTTCTAGGGTGAGGGAGTTCACAAAATGAACCAACCGGAGTTCTATGGATCCAAGATGGATGAGGATCCCTAAGAGTTCATCGATGAGGTTCACAAAGTGCTATCTACTATGGGTTCAATTCAGAGGAGAAAGCGGATTTAACAGCCTACCAACTCAAAGGTGCGGCGCAAATTTGATTTACACAATGGAAGTTGGAGAGAAGAGATGATGATGCTATTCCTTGGGAAGACTTCAAAGACATATTTCTCAACTGTTTCTTTCCTATCGATCTAAGGAAGGTTAAAATGATGGAGTTGATGAACCTTAAGCAAGGTTCCACGAGTGTGAGGGAGTATTCCCTTAAGTTTAACCGACTCTCCAAGTATGCTCCACAATTGGTTGTCGAGCCGAGATCAAGGATGACCAAATTTGTATCGGGTATGTATGACTTGGTTAATGAGGAGTGTCGTAACGCCATGTTAATGGTGATATGGATTTGTCCTATCTCATTACATACATCGAGCAACTAAAGGGAGAAAAGTTTAGAGAAAGAAAAAGTGGTGAGTCCAAGAGGGCTCGTTTTGAAGGTGCATTCCAAGGTTCCAAGGGTGGTTGGTTTCGTCAAGGCCACGAGTTCCAAGGCCGATCTTCCAATTCTCTTAATAAGATATTTTCTAATGATTATTCAAGATTCCAAGGTGGTGGCGGTGGGATGCCTAATCCTATGTGTCAAAGATATGGTAGGAACCATGATGGCCCATGTTTGAAAAGCCCTAATGCTTGCTATGGTTGTGGTGAAGTGGGTCATAAGGTGATTGATTATCCTCGTGCTCAAAACAAAGGTAGAAATAGTCGTCCACAAGGCCAAGGTGCAAATGTGGGTCAAAAAGGAAGAGGAGGTCCACAATGGGGTGTTCCAAAGCAAAATAGATTCTATGCTCTTCAAAGGAGACAAGCGGTGCATGAGGTGCCCGATGTGTTCACCAGTATGTTAAATATTTTTTATTTTGATGTATATGCTTTACTAGAATTGGGTGCCACTCTTTCTTTTATCACTCCTTTTATTTCTGAAAAGATTCATGTTAATCCCGAATTATTATGTGAACCTTATGAAGTATCTACCCCTATTGGTGAGTCCATTATTGCTAAAGGATTCTATAGAAATTATCCCGTGTTCATATTAAATAAAATCTTGCCTTGTGATTTTGTTGAGTTAGATATGGTGGATATTGATGTCATTCTTGGGATGGATTGGTTGCATGCATATTATGCTTCTATTGATTGTACAACCCGTAGGGTTAAATTCCAATCCCCTAATGAGCCCATCCTTGAGTGGGAAAGTCATGATGTGGTGGTCAAGGGTAGATTCATTTCTTGCCATAAAGCCCAAAAGTTGATTTCTAAGGGTTGTCTCTATCGTCATGTGAGCGTTAGGGATGTTGAGTCCAAAGTCCTTCCTATTGAGTCAGTTTTGTTGGTTGATGAGTTTTTTGATGTCTTTCCCGATTAATTTCCCAATGTTCATCTGGAAAAGGAAATAGATTTTGGTGTAGACCTACTTCCCGATACTCAACCCATTTCTATTCCCCCTTACTATATGGCCCCGATGGAGTTGAAGGAGTTGAAGGAGGAATTGAGGGATTTGTTAGAAAAGGGTTTCATATGGCCTAGTAAGTCACCGTGGGGTGCACCGATATTATTTGTGAATAAAAATGATGGTTCTCTTAGGATGTGCATTGATTACCGACAACTTAATAGAGTCACCATAAAGAACAAGTATGCTTTACCAAGGATTGATGACCTTTTTGATCAACTTCAAGGGGCTAGTCACTTTTCTAAGATTGATCTTCGGTCCGATTCACCAAGTGAAAGTGAGGGAGTATGACATTCCCAAGATTGCTTTCCGAACTAGGTATGTGCACTTTGAGTTTGTGGTTATGTCCTTTGGGTTTCTAATACACTGGCTATGTTGATGGATCTCATGAATAGTGTCTTTAAACCCTACCTTGACTTATTTGTGGTGGTTTTTATTGATGATATCTTGATTTATTCCCATAGTGAGGAGGAGCCTGTAAGTCACTTGAGGGTGGTGTTGCAAATCATGAGGGAGGAGAGGTTGCATGTAAATATGAAAAATGTGAATTTTGGTTGAAAGAAGTTGCTTTTAAGGGCATGTGGTATCAGGTGATGGCATTAAGGTGGATCCTAAGAAGACGGAGGTGATTAGAAATTGGCCTAGACCTTTGACTCCATCGGACATTAGAAATTTCTTGGGTTTGGCGGGTTATTACCAGAGGTTTTTGAATGGATTTTCTTCTAGTGCTTCTCCTATGACTAAGTTGACACAAAAGAAGGTAAAATTCATGTGGACCAATGAATGTGAGAAGATTTTCCAAACTTTGAAAGATAAGCTTGTCTCTTCTCCTATCTTGTCTCTACTGGAAGTGTTAAAAGGATTTATTGTATATTGTGATGCCTCAATGATTGGTTTGGTGTGTGTTTTGATGCAAAATTGTAAGGTGATAGCGTATGCCTCTAGAAAACTTAAGGTACATGAGAAGAATTATCCGACTCATGATCTTGAATTGGCGGCCATGGTATTTTCTTTGAAAATTTGTCGACACTACTTGTGTGGGTTTCATATTGATGTATTTAACGACCACAAGAGTCTTCAATATGTGTTCACCCAAAAAAAATCTTAACTTGAGACAAAGAAGGTGGCTAGAGCTCCTTAAAGATTATGATATGAGTGTGCATTATCCCCCCGATGAAGCTAATGTTGTGGTCGATGCTCTAAGTAGAGTGTCCATGGGTAGTTTAGCTCATGTTGATGATGGTGGCAAAGAGGTGGCTAGAGAAGTTCACCGGTTGGCTAGGTTGGGGTTAGGTTGGATGAAGTTGACAATGGTGGTGTAGTAGTTTTTTATGATTCTAAATCTTCCTTGATTGAGTAGGTAAAGCCAAAACAAGATCTTGGTCTCGCCTTGTTAGAGTTGAAGGCATTGGTAAGAGATAGTAAAGTGGAGGTTTTCTTCCAAGGGGGAGATGGTGCCCTTAGGTACCAAGGAAAGTTATGTGTGGCAAATATGGATGGCGTGAGAGAATTGATCTTGAAGGAGGCCCATAATTCATCCTTTTCCATTCACCCTGGTTTTACAAAGATGTATAGAGATTTGAGGGAGGTGTATTGGTGGGGTGGTATGAAGAAGGACATTGACAAGTTCATACCCGGATGTCACAATTGCCAATAAGTGAAGGCCGAACATCAAAGGTCGAGTGGCTTAGCCCAAGACATAGAGATTCCTACTTGGAAGTGGGAAGAGATCAAGATGGATTTTGTGGTTAGTTTGCCTAAGACTAGGAAACATTTTGACTATATTTAGGTTGTTATGGATTGAATGACAAAGTCGGCTCACTTCTTACCGGTCAAAACTACTTATGGTGCTGACAATTATTCCAAGTTGTATATACATTAGTTGGTTAGATTGCATTGGGTGTCCTTGTTATCATTTCGGATCATGGTGCTCAATTCACTTCTCACTTTTGGAGGTCCTTCCAAAGGGGTCTTGGTACCAAGGTTAAGCATAGCATGACTTTTCATCCTCAAACGGATAGTCAAGCCGAGAGGACTATCCAAACTTTTGAGGATATTCTTAGAGCTTGTGTTTGGAGTTTAAGGGTAATTGGGATGAACATCTTCCACTCATTGAGTTTGCTTACAACAATAGCTACCACTCAAGCATTAGTATGGCTCCCTTTGAAGCTCTTTATGATAGGCATTGTAGATCCCCGATTGGATGGTTTGAAGTGGGGAAATGGCCTTGCTCGGTCCTGGATTTGGTCATGGAAGCCTTGGAGAAGGCGAGGTTTGATAAGGAGAGTTTGAGAATATCCCAAAGTAGACAAAAGTCCTACTCCGATGTGAGGAGAAGAAAACTTGAGTTTAAGGTTAGTGATTAGATTTACTTGAAAATCTCACCCGTGAAGGGTGTTGACCAGTTTAACAAGAAAGGGAAATTAAGCCCAAGGTTTGTGGGTCCTTATAGAGTTTTGAGGAGAGTGGGCTAGGTTGCATATGAGTTGGAGTTTCCAATGGAGATGAATATGGTTCATCCAGTCTTCCATATGTCCAAGTTGAGAAAGTGTATGGGTCACCCAAGTGCCATAGTGCCTTTGGATGTTATGGGTGTACTAGAAGAAAATTTGACCTATAAGGAGGTCTCGACGGATATTTTGGATAGATAAGTGAAGAGGTTAAGAAATAAACATGTAGCTTCTGTCAAGGTCCTTTGGAGGAACCAACAAGTTGAAAGTGCCACATGGGAAGTCGATGCAGACATGAAAAAGTGATATCTATATCTCTTCCACTTTACTCAAGCCGAAGGTACTAATTTAAATCCCCTATATGATTTCAAGTCTTAAGTTCAACCCTTATGTCATTTTGCATGCATTCATGTTCATGATTACAAGTATATGGTGATTTTTGACACTCATGTTGAGACTTTTTGAAAGTAGTGTTTAAATGCATTTGTTGCATTCATGTCGGGCTGAAATCTTCAGGATTACTTCTCTTATACAAGTTTCTTTGACATTTGAGGATGAATATTCCTAAGGGGGAGTTAATGAAACGCCCAAAATTATATTTCGGAAATGTCCACAATCGTACTTTCCCTATATCTTAAAATCTATGTGTGATATCAAAAACTGACTTTATATTCTCGATTGGGTAGAAAAATTGAGTGGGAAATGGGTATAACTCGGATTTAGAGGATCCGTAGCGAAAAATAAGTTTTGCTAATTTACGATTTCCAAAGAGCATCCGTGCCCTGGCTGCGATGCACCAAGGGCACGGAGTAGTACAAAATAGCCTGCGCAATGGGTCCGCATCGTACGAAGGATGCGGACCAGTGTAAGTTTTTCCTTGGTTTTTCTATCTCGGCCAAGGGTGTTAGAGTCATAGCTCCATGCCCACTAATGCATGAAAATACCTATACTTAATCATTTTCAACTCTATATCACTCAAGACTCTCTTAAAAACCTCTCCAAGACTTAACCAAATATCTCATTCAAATTTAAAGGATTTCAAGCTTAACTTTGGAACTCAAGGATTCTCTTCAAGCTCTAAGTTCTCTTCAAGCTCATTTCAAGAAAACCCAAGTTTGAGGAATGTGGGTTTCATCCATTAGGTCCTTTCACCCATGGAGCCCAATCTTCCTTTTTATGAAAATAACATGTTTTCAAGTTGTATCATCTATAGGTATCTTTTATTATGGATCATGATCATAAATTATGTTGGGGTTTTATGAAATATTGATTGATTATGAATGTCTATCTATTTCAAGCTTATGCTATGAATTGATTTTGTCTATTGAGATTATGCATGTTTTGAGCTATGAAACTATGATCTCCTATGAGATTTGATGATGGATTTCAAGGTACCTTACATGAAGGTTTTACTATACGTTGGTGGATTGATTTACATTGAGTTTTCTCATATTATTTGACTCTTGAATTTCATGATTTTGAACAAGCATTGTGAACCCACCAAGTGTTTGATAAAATTTCTTGACAAGGATTCCCAAGTTATTGATGATCTATTACATTGTTTATACGTCAAGTGACTTTATGATGGTTAATAGCTTGGATGTAACCACTGAATTCATGAAAAGTTTCAATGATGTTGCAAGTAGAGCACACCTTGTTGGGGGGTGACATGCCCAATCACCTTGTTGAAGGAGTGACATGCCTCAATCACCTTGTTGGGGGTGACATACCCAATCACCATGTTGAGGTGTGACGTACCTCAATCACCTTATAAGGGGGTGATATGCTCAATCACCTTGTTGAGGAGTGGGTACCTCAATTACTTTGTTGGACAGTGACATGCTCAATCACCTTGTTGAGGGGTGAGTACCTCAATTGTCTTGTTGGGGGGTGACATGCCCAATCACCTTATTAAGGGGTGAGTACCTCAATCATCTTACAAGGTGGTGCCATGCCTTGGATTCCAAGTAGTAGTTCGCTTAGTCAATGTTGATTATGGTTTCTTCTCACATGTGTTATGTTCTATTCAAGCTATATGATTTACAAGAATGTTTTACTTCAAGCATTAATCATGCATGCCATATTGATATTATACTTATCCATTGCTTATTATATGTATTTTGACTATATCGATTTATGTCTTGTTGCATTGCATCCTACATAGTTAGTACATTTAAATGTACTAATGCATACTCTATGGCTACATGATATTACGATATAGGGACCAAAGAACATCTCAATCATCCTCCACGTGGCTAGTTTGGTACTTCGGAAGATAAGCTTTGGTGAGTCCTCAAATCCGAGGATGCTCTCTATGCTACTCTTGCTATTTGATATTTATTTATGTTGGACACTTGATACTATGAGGGTGAGCCCAGAAATTGTCTTGTCCCCTGCTCCATTCCATGTTAGAGGAGTTGTTGGATAATTGATGTACTTATGATATGAGCTTGACTCTTTTATTCCTTTATAAATATATGATAACTTCCCTTAGTCCCGCTTCGTTTATTTATATCTCTCGTGTTGTTCAATTTTTTTTCATGACCAAGGATGTGTGAATGATATTCTAAGAGGCTTGTCTAAGGTCCCTTCGGATTCCCATTCACCGGGTCACGTCTAGGCCCTAGGCTTGGGTCGTGATATCCTCTAGAGCTACTGTTAAGATACCAAATTCTACCACACTAGTTGGTCCTTTTAGTGCTCCACCAGAGTCGACTATGATTCATGTGGGTCCTTTTTCAGCTCTAGCAAACCCTCTTGGGATTGTTATTATTTCATTTTAGACATCTAGACCAAGTTTGGGTGCTCAGTTTAAGAGTTTAGTTGTTGATCCATTTATTGCACCTCCCATATTTATGGTGCTACGATAGTCTGCCAGTCCACCTATATCCATATTAGAGCAGAAGAGTTTTAAGAGGTTTGTGCGGTTAGCTCCATCACAATTTGATGGCGCTCCTGGTGATAGAGCTTATGGTTTTCTTTCATAGTGCCAAGACCAGTTATGTAATATGGCTATTCTTAAGTCGGATAGAGTTTCCTATACTTCATATCAGTTCACCGACCTTGCCAAAGAGTAGTGGAGGTCAGTGATAGCTCATCGACTTGTTGGATCACCAACTATGACCTGGGGATAGTTTGCTGAGATATTTTTGGAGAGATTTATGCCCTACAGCCTCCAAGATAACCGTTGAGATGAGTTTGATATGCTACAACAGGGTTCTATGTCTATTTCTGACTACAATGCTAGATTTCATGCTTTATTCAGATAGGTATTATCTAGCATTCCTACTGAGTTCGAGAGGATCTGATGGTTTTCTAAGGGCTTGACAAAGTATCTTCAAGAGGCTACAACTTTCTTGGTGTTGGATGGAGGCACTTTCCAGAGTGTTGTGGATCAAGCTCGTATGATAGAGCATATCAGGTAGGATAGAAAAGGTGGCAGGAAGAGGTCTAGTCAATATGGATAGTTTAGTGGGCACCCATTATGGGATCGAGAGATTCAGAGGTAGGGCCATCAGGGTCGAGCAGTTCAGGCAGCTCTTCCAGTATCTAATAGTGTTAATAGGTCTAGATCTGCTCAGGTAGGTAGTGAACCCAGGCATGGTGGCTTTTCAAAGTAGCCATCTGAGAGACAGGAGACCAGGGCTTATTTTCATTATGGTGAGATTGGGAAATCGGCTCATCATTGTCCTCACAATGTAACTCTTGCTCAGATTTCAGGTTCTCAGCTAGCTCATCTAGCTCCAACACGAGTACCTAGAGGTGGTGCCAGAAAAGGTCGCGGTATAGTCAGTGGTGATGCTCGTGGTAATCCATAAGCTAGTGGTAGGCATGGAGTTTTCTATACTATTCTGATAAAGCTGAGTCAGAGCCTCTAATGTAGTTAGCACAGGTTTGGTCCGAGTGTGCCATTGTTCGGCTTCAGTTTTGTTTGATCCAGGCTCTACTTATTCATATATGTCAGCCAATTTTGCTTCTGATATTGATATTATATGTGAGCCGCTTGCTGAGCCTATTTGTGTTTTCACCCCAATAGGTGAATCTTTAGTGGTGAATCGGGTCTATTGAGGCTATGTTGTGACTTTTATAGGGAACGATACTGTTGCTAATCTGATATTATTACATATGGTTGATTTTAATGTGATTTTGGGTATGGATTAGTTGTCTCCTTATCATGCTATTCTTGACAGTCTTGCGAAGACCGTGACCCTATCTTGCCATGACTTGCTTTATTTGATGCGGACTGGAGCACCTAGTTCCTATCCTAAGGGTATTATCTTTTATATGCATGCTTGTCGATTGATGGGGAATGGGTGTTTGGCATATTGAGCTCATGTTCGGGTTGTTTCTCAGGAGTTCCCATTATTGGAGACTATTGCGGTAGCTAGAGAGTTTATGGATGTATTTTCGACTGATTTACTTGTTATTCCTCCAGATCGTGATATTGACTTTGCTATTGATGTGGATCCAAGCATTAATCCCATATCTATTGCTCCTTATCAGATGGCTTTGGCTGAATTGAAGGAGTTGAAGGAACAGGTGGAAGATTTGTTGAAGAAAGGCTTTATCCACCGGAGTGTATCTCCCTGGGGTGCTTATGTATTATTTGTGAAGAAGAAGGATGCCACTATGCATGTGTATTGACTATCACCAGCTTAACAAAGTGGCCATTAAGAACAAATATCCCTTGCCTCATTTTGATGCTATTTTTGACCAGTTGTAGGGTGTCTCGATGTTCTCCAAGATTGACTTGAGGTTCAGTTACCATTAGTTGTGAGATTAGGAGTCTGATATCTCGAAAATAACTTTTAGGACCCGTTACGGGGATTATGAATTCATGATTATGTCATTTGGGTTGACTAATACCCTGACTGCCTTTATGGAGTTGATGAACCAAGTTTTCAAGCCCTATTTAGACATCTTTGTAATTACGTTCATAGATGATATCTTGGTTTATTCCAAGAGCGAGGCAGATCAAGTTCAGTACTTGACGATTGTACTTCAGAGATTGAGGGAAGAGAAGTTGTATCCTAAGTTCTCAAAGTGTGAGTTTTGGCTTGAGTTTGTTGCATTTCTTCGCCATGTTGTGTCAAAAGAGGGTATTATGGTCGATCCGGCCAAGGTAGCAACTATCCGTGAGTGGGCTAGGCTTACTTCGATGACTGAGATTTGAAGTTTCCTTGGTTTAACAAAGTGTTATCAAAATTTTGTTCAAGGTTTTTCATCTATAGCAGTCCAGTTGACTAGATTAACTCAGAAGGCTGTAGCATTCCAATGGTTGGGTGATTGTGAGTTGAGCTTCCAAAAGCTCAAAAATTTGTCAACTTCAACACCTAATCTTGCTTTACCTGAGAAGGGAGTTCCATTTGTGGTATATTGTGATGCTTCAGGTATGGGTTTTGGTGGTGTATTGATGTAAAAGGGGAAAGTGATTAGCCTATGCTTCTAGACAGTTGAAGGTGCATGAGAAGAACTACCTTACCCATGACTTGGAGTTGGTTGCAATTGTGTTTGTGTTGAAATCATGGAGGTATTATCTTTATAGGGTGTATTGTGAGATCATTACCGATCATTGGAGTCTCAAATACATCTTTATTCAGCCTAATTTGAACATCAGATAAGCTTAGATAGTTGGAGGTCTTTAAGAACTATGATATCTCTATTTTCTGTCACCCCGGGAAGGCCAATGTAGTGGCATATGCTTTGAGCTGGAAGGCTACTAGTATGGAGAGTTTGGCATTCTTGAGAGATGAGAAGAGGCCCTTGGCTATAGAGGTTCAGTCACTTGCTAGGTAGGTGGTATGTTTGGAAATTTCTCCTCCTCAGAGTAATTCAACATTTGTTGAGGCTATATCTTCTTTGCTTGATCAGATATGTTCTCACCAGTTTGAGACCCCAAATTATGCATGGTTTGTGATAAAGTGTTGAGAGGTGAAGCCAAGGTGGTTGTTATTGATGTTGATGGTGTATTGAGGGTTAATGGTAGAGTTTATGTGCCTAAAGTTGGGGATTGGGTAAGATTGATATTAGAGGAGGCCCATTGTGCTAGATATTCCATCCATTCGGGTGTGGGTAGGATGTATCATGATCTTAAACAACATAATTGGTGGTTTGGCATAACCAGAGACATAGCTGAGTTTATGGCTAAGCATTTGAATTCCCAATAGGTTAAGTATGCACATTAAAAGCCCAGTAGATCGATGCAAAGGATGCCTATTCCCAAGTGGAAGTTAGAGAGAGTGACTATGGATTTTGTCACAGGTTTTCCCATGGCCTTGGGAAAGGTTGATTTATTTTGGGCAGTCACTGATCGATTGACCAAGTTGGCACTCTTCATACTAGTGAAGACTAGCTATAGTGCTGAACAGTTGGCTAGATTGTATATTTGGGACATTGTCAAATTGCATGGTGTGCCAGTTCCTATAGTATCCGATAGAGGTTCGGTGTTTACTTCTCACTTTTGTAGGGCTTTACAACATAGTTTGGGTACTAGAGTGGACTTGAGTTCAGCTTTTCACCCTCAGACTGATGGTCAGTCAGAGCGCACCATTCAGGTGTTGGAGGACATTCTTAGGGCTTGTGTTATTGATTTTGGGGCCTGATGGGACAAGCACTTACCATTGACAAAGTTTGCATATAACAATATTTACCATTCCATCATCCAGATGGAACCGTTTGAGGCCTTGTACGGACAGAGATATAGAACACACATTGGATGGTTTGATTCATGTTCACCCAATGTGTTTGGGGTAGACTTGCTTTAGGATGCCTTGGACTGGGTTTGACTAATTCAAAGTAGACGTTTGATAGCCTAAAGTCGCTAGAAGTGTTATGCTAATAAGAGGGTCAAGCCTCTTAAGTTCTCAGTTGGTGACAGTGTTTGCTAAAGGTTTTACCCATGAAGGGTATAATGAGATTCGAAAAGAGGGGCAAGCTTAGTCCCAAATTCATTGGCCCATTTGAGATTTTGAGGAGAGTTGTGAGGTAGCCTATGATTTGGATTTACCACCGAGATTATCTCCTGTTCATCCTTTTTTCATGTTCTACACTCCATCGGTATATTCTAGATGAGTCCCATGTGATTTATTATTACTCTGTTGAGTTGGGTCCAGATTTGTCCTTTAAAGAGGAGCCTATACTCATATTAGATAGGCAGGTCTAGAGATTAAGATCCAAGGATATACCTTCTGCGAAGGTTCAGTAGAGGCACCATTTTCTTGATGACACCACTTGGGAGTACGAGTTTGACATGCGGGCTAGATATCCCAACCTTTCTGAGGCTTCAGATACTCCTCTTTTCCTTATGTTCGAAGACGAACATTCTTTTTAGTGGTGAATGATATAATGACCTGGTTGGTCATTTTTGCTGCAAAAATTACTATTTTACCTTTTCGTAAGTTGATTTGGGCCTACTTTGAACTATTTGAATGGTTAGAACTGAAATGCTGAGTTTTAAAAGTTAAAATAAGAGTTTTGGTTTTTTTGAAAGCTTAAGTTGCTAAAAAAGTGAGTTTTTGTGTCATTTTGAGTTTCAGAGGTCGAATCAGGGATCTGTCAACTTCATTAGCTCCGGAATGTTAAAACTGAACTACATGAAGTTGTGAAATTGAATTTGGACTTAAAATGAGATTTTTAGGCCCAAAGTTGTGATTTTAGTCATTTTCGGAACTAAAGTTTGACTTTGGTCAACATTCGGAGTTCAAAAACTCTGATTGGTATTTCAATAGTTCTAATAGTTCTGGATGGTGAAACTAATGCTAAAATGGTCTTGTCATAATTTTTGAAGTTTTCGAGGGCAGTTTTAATATTTTGAGTTTTAAACTAGTTTTATTGACTTGCATTGGTAAAATATATCGTGGAGACCACGAAATCGAATTTCGATAATTCTGTTGAGTCCAGATCACTGTTTCTACTATGCATACATATAAAATTTATGAAATTCTGAGTTTGGGTTAGTTTCGGGGATCCATTTTGAGTTTTGGCAATGACTCGGGTATCTGGTGCAGTCCATTTTTTTTCTCCACCTTCGCTGAAGAATATGTATTTTTTTTCTCTGCGATCGTGGACAAATGTCTGCCTTCGCAGAGTACATTTTTGCTGAGTAAGTTTTAAGGATGTAAAACTCTCATTTTCACTCCATTTTCAATATTTCAAGCTTTGTGAGGTGATTTTTGAAGAGAGTTAACTTCGTTTTGATTAATTTTCATGGTTTTTATCTTGAATTTGACTTGAATTTCACCATTTTGAAAGACTAAAATTGAAATTTTTGGTCTATTATTTTGAAACTTTGAATGATGATTTCTCCATCGATTTGAATTGGATTTAAATGATATTTTCACCCACGAACTCCATTTTTTGTGTAGAGTCAAATTTTGAAGTCAATTTCTAGATTTGATACTTTCAAATTTTAGTCCTAATTTTGACCATTTTGCCCCTAAGCCTAAAATGTGCCAATATGGGTATAAAAATGCACCTCTTGATACATAGTATCTATTTGTTTGTAGTGGTTGATCGATCCATGAATTGTTTGGAGGCTTGAGTTGGTTGAAAGCTTGTCCGAGTGTGATTTCGGCATCGAAGTAGGTTTGACTAATCTTTTTGGGACTGGGTTTGAGCTATTGAGCATGCTTATGTGATAACTGTGAGATGTAGATTGAATTATAATCTTATATTATGATATGATTGGGGATATTATGATATGATGGGGATATGAGGTAGGTTATGTCAAATATTGACTAAATGGCGATCCTATTGGTTAATTGAGATGGAATCTTGTGTTTTGAGGTAATTTGGGATATCATTATGATACTATGATACTTGAAACTAGTTCTTACTTAACCTTGTGACTAATTGATGATGAGTATAATCAGTGTGAGAGTTATGAGCCCATTCGAGATACTTGTAGAGCTTGTTTCAATGACATATGGTTATTTGTAAGTGGTGATGTGATGAGACATTATATAGCTGTATAATGTTAATCCTACATTGTTGCATCTGTATGCACCTATCTTACATTGACTAGTTTCATTGGTATGCCCAGATCTTATGCTCCATGATTGCATTGTTATGTACCTATCTTATACTGACTAGTTGCATTGGTATGCACAAATCTTATGCTCCATTCTTGCATTATTATTCACATATTTTATACTGGACTGGGTGCATTGGTATGTATGGATCTTATTTTTTATTGGGTTGGGTTACTATGCACACATGTTACATATGACTAATTGCACTGGTATGCACACATTTGATACATGATAAGATGCATTTTTATGCACCTTTATCACTACATTTACATCATTTGAGACATTATGACGCATATTGAGATAGTGGTTATGGCTTACGACACCTTGAGATGCTTCTGGTTATAGCCTGTGTCGCCTTATTATATATATATCTTAGTACATGACCTGTGATGCTCCCGAGTTCTATCTTATAGCTTCGGCTCGATATATATCTACATCGGCCCTGCATTGATCGTGACTTCACCGCATACTTGGTCTGCAACACCATGGCATTCTTGCGTAGCATAGCATTGCATTGCATTGCATCTTTGAATTGGTTTATCATCTATAATTGTCATTTTTCATGATTTATTGCATTGTGCACTAACCCTTTTAAAGAAGGTGGTAGGATTTTTTGTTATTACATACTTGTTTGACTTCTCTTACCAGTAGGTTGAACCTATTGGGTAAATTTCGATGTACTCACCCCTACTTTGCTTCCTCCTAGCAGATTGAGAACAGGGTTCAGGACAGGGTAGTTAATCACTCTAGTTGACCTATTCTGCTTCTATCCAGATCTCAGCGTTGAGGTCAGACTTCAAATTTTCGTGGATCTTTGGATCCTCTTTTATTTCCTTTCTCTCAGACTATGTATTAGATATTTATGAGATAGTGTTGCATTTTCTTTTGAGATAGTTGTATTTACCTTTCGTACTGTTTTCGATGCTCTTATACTCATGACTCTAGGTTTTGGAAGATTTTCTTATATCATTTAAGTTTGTTTTTGCTTTATTTATCTTTCTTCAGTTGTAATCCATTTTGGGTCGTGACATAGGTAAGCCTAACCCCTAATCCGGAACTAAGTGTAATAGAAAGTAGGTGGGAAACTATTGATACATAAACAAGATAACTAAAGAGGGCAAGGTAAACATATACATAATAAAAATATCAAGACCTGGAAGTCACTAGTACAGAGCTACTACAAAAAATAAACTAAGTACAAGTCCCAAAAGTGGACTGAAATAAATTCAAAATAAAGGTTAATCTCAAGTACACTAAATATGGGCAAAAAGTATAGATGGAGACTAAAATAATCCAAAAGTGTCTGATGCTCACCCTAGTCTCCGAAACTGGTTGTTGCAAGCTGCACTTGGTTACCATTGATAGTTAGCGCTCGGACTTGAATCACGAAGGAGATGAAGAGTATAGTATGAGTACCAGATAATAAGGTTCTTAGTAAGCCTCATAGACCGACTGAGAAAGAAAAGTAAAGACAATACGAAAAAAGAGAATAAAAACCTAAATAAGAGTCAGAATATACATTCTATGGAAAAGGACTAACACTAAGAAAACATCCGCTAAATCTAACTAAGAACACTGCACTAGCTATACCTGAAAAAGCTGGTGCATGCTCAAACATGACACACATGCGTAATTTAAAGTAAAATCTGAGTGAACCCCCATAAACCCACCGAGTACAGAGAATTTCTATCCTATAGAGGGTAGGAGCTAGGATTCTCTAGGAGTGAATGCCCTAGGGACAAGTCTAGGACTTTAACCATAATCTATCCTATTTATCTAACAATAAAGGAAGGGAGTTGAACCCTTTGATGGCCTATCTTAACAACATAGGGCAATGTTCGATACTCTGACCAATGTATGTTAATGCATCAATAATTACGGAGCCCTAGACTCAAAAGATGATCAACAAGGGGTGGTATTCAAACTGACAATATGCAACAGTGGGGCTGAGCCCCAATCTCAAATGGTGTACTGTAAAAGTAGGGACTTGAAGCTTCAAATGAATGACTAATCAGGGGTGCCGATCGACTTTCTATACTCCTCGATATATAGACTTATGCAATCTTCCTTTACAATAACCACAACTAAGTTATGATCTCAATGGTACCAACATAAAGAGGATACTTCTGTAAATCTCCAACTCATAGTCATACCAGGCTATTCTCAAAGTAGAAATAGTTCCAACACTGGTACAGGATCACCATCAGACTTCACAACCTCTAAACTCAGGACATTATGGATATGGTGTTTAACAAATGCTTAATTATAGTCTAGCTAAGACCAACTAATATACTCTAGTCTGCTACGCCATGCTACAAAGATCTAGGCCCTTCGGAGTGACACTAAGACATTCTAATGTAGGTTATCCTCCTAAACAAAGGACAATATTATTTATAGTACCAATAGCATGAAAGAAAAGATAAAATAGTACGACAAATGAGCCATAACCAAACAACATGCTTTCAACTGCCCAAAAACTTGAAATAGGAACTAAAATATAAATTCTAGCCTAAGATGTGAAAATATAATATCGAAGCCCCTTTCTTTAACCAAATCAACATGAATTTACACATTCCAACTCAATCTAGATAATGGAAAATTGCAGCCTACCTGAAAGCAAAATATGCACACTGGCCTTCGAACGATTCCACGTTGTCAAAAATAGAATCACAATGTCATTATGGTCATTTTAACACTACTTTTGTAAATTTTGTAGATGGACCAAATTTGAGATTTGAAATGGAGAATGTGGAACCCCTGTTTGCAATTCCAGAATTAACCCAAAATATCAATCTGAAAATTGCCACACAAACATAGATAGACAATTAATAACAAATTCGGAGGCCTTAAAGTTTCTTAAAAATCAATTTCAAAGTTTTTGTCCTGGGATGCACACTAAGGAGCAAACCACGACTTATGGTGCACACCATTCTTCGTGGTATGTCACGTGGAGGACCCCTTGGGGTAGTTATAGATTGCCTTGAGGATTCCTTGAAGTTTTGTCCAAGGGCCCTCTTTAAGGAACCCTTCACAGTCCATCATGCACTCGACGGACCATGTAGGGTGCCTTGGAGGAGGCCTTGGTCCAAATAAAGCTTTCCCCTAGGATGTCTTAAAGGTTTTCAATAAAGGGTTCCACATGGAACCCTCCATGGTTCGTGGTGCACACCACAACCTGTCGAGGGTCTCATGGAGGGAACACTTCACTTGAATCTCCATGGTTTGCCCAAGTATGCACACGACGGTGCCATCAAGACTCGTGGTACACACCACAGTCTATGTAGGGTATCATATAGTGTACTTTGTCAGTGTTTGACTCTGTTTCAAAGGGTTTTTTACTCCCAAATGCTTGATCTTTTAATACTTTTATTCTCATCCTAACACCGCAAAGTCATGCCTTATTCATTTCATTTCACTTCATTCTATTCTCAACACTTAGTTCCTAAGAATTCATCTCTTGAACTCCAATCAAGCCAAGTTTTGAAGATTCAAGCTAAGAGTTTCAAGGATGCTTCTAGCTTAAGTTTATTTCATCGTAATCTTCCTAAATCCATCAAGGTATGTGTGGTTTCATTCATGATTTCCTTCCAATCATGAACCCCTACAATCTATTTCATTAGTTTCATGATTTCTAAGTGTGATTTGCACGTGGGTCTTGTGATTAAGCTTCAATTTGATGAAATTAAGTTATGGGTTGATTTTAATTGATGATTTTGACAAGATTCAAGTCTTATTATGTCAATTTACATGGACTTTATGCGAATTGAATATGCATTTTTATGATGAATTTATGCATGGGTAATTGTAAGTCTATTTTAATTATTGATTTCTTTATGAATTAAGTATGATTCCATCTTATTATGATATGTTAAATATGACTCTCAAGTACCCATGCTATTCTCACATTTCTCATAGCATAAGCATGCATAAACAAGGTTCTTCATGAAATTTATGATATGGGTTGACACCCAATTAAGACGATGACTATGATTTCCAGACAAGTATGGTTATGACATAAAATGTGATCACATAATATCTGTGATATCAACAGCTAGATCGTAGAATTTACATGATACAAAGCCTTAAAAATGCATTTTCAAGCTCACTCACTTGTTCCCCACCAAAAATCCTTGAAGTTGGACTTTTGAATCACTAAATTTGGACTCAATTTGTCATGACCCAAGCCTAGGGCCTAGACGTGACACGACGAATGGGAACCCAAAGGGACCCCAAACTAGCCTCTTAGTATATTATTTACACATCCTTGGAGTTGCGGAAGCAATTAAACAACAATAAGAGAATATAAATAAGGATAAAGGGACTAAGGAAAATCTTTCATAGCATAAATCATCAAAGGAGTCGAAACTCAAAGCATAAATACATAACTAGTCCAACAACACCTTTAACATAGATTGGGCGGAGGCCAAGATAACTTTTCGGACTCACCCTTATAGTCATAAACATCTAAACAAAGAAAAGAGTCTTTACATATCAAGGGATCAATAGCTATTGTCCTCGGAATTGAGGACTCACCAAGCTTGCTTCAATACATAGTACTAGCCACGTGGAAGAGGAGGATGATCAAGTGGAGCTCTGGTTCTTAATATGGTAACATCATGTAGGCATAGAGTATGTGTTAGTATGTTTGAATGTACTAAGTATGTAGGATGCAATGCCACAAGAGATAAGCAACATAGTCAAAATGCATATATATAGGCAATAGGAAGTACTACTATAACAATATGGCATGCATGATCCATGCTCAAAGTAAAACCTGCTTGTATAGAATATAGTACATGTGTAGGAAGAGACCAACATCATAGACCAAGCATGTAACACTTGGAATCTAAGGCCTAGCATCCCCTTAGAAGGTGATTGAGGCGTAGCACCCCCTCAATAAGGTATGGGCACTTGAAATACTATAGATACTTTTCATGAAATTAACACATACGTACATTCCTTTCATCATCATAAAGCCACTTAACTCATAAGCCATACAATAGACCTTCGATAACTCAAAAACCCATAATTGGGTATTTTATCAAACACTTTGTCAGTGTGTAATGCTAGTTTAATATCATGCATTTCAAGAAAGAAATCATGTAAGAAAACTTAATATAAATCAGCCCACCAATACTTGGTAACACCCTCATGAAAGATATATTAAAACCCTTCATCAAATCTCATCATAGAACAAAGATTCATAGCTCAAAACATGTTTAAACAATCCACAATTCATGAAAACCCCAACATAGTTTATAATAAAATTCATAGTAAGAATACCCATAAGTAAATCAACTTGAAAAAATGTAATTTGTATAAAAAGGAAGGTTGGGCACGATGGATGAAAGAACCCAATTGTTAAAACCCACATACTTCAACTTTGGACATTCCACTGATGTATACTGGAATTAGAAAGTGAAGCTTAAGTGAATTCCTTAAGATCTCGAATGAGTTTGGAATGCTAGAATTTGGTTTAAATATTTGTCCAAGTGTTATAGAGGGTTTTGGGGAATGTCTTGAATGATATGAGGTTGAAAAATGACTAAGTATAGGTATTTTTATGCATAGGAAGGCTTAGGCCCAAGACCCAAAGACCTTTGACCAAAACAACAAAACTGACAAAAAATATATAGGTCCATGCCATGGCCGCATCGTTCCATGGGCGCGGATCGATTCTAGAAATAAAAAAATTTGAAAAATCAAATTTTAATATGGTTGCTCTAAAATCGAAGTTACACTCATCTCCCATTTGATTTTGCCCTCTGATCACGAATATGAAGTTGGATTTTCGATATCACACATGGATTTTGAGATATATGGAAATTATAAATATGGGAATTTTCGAGGAACATTTTCGGACACTTTTGGGGCGTTTTAATATCTCTCTTGGGAACATTCGTATCCGAATGTCAAAGAAATCTATGTGAGAGAAATAATCAAGATGAGTTCAGTCCAACACATGAAGGCAACAATGCACTTAAACATCATTTCAAAATCTCAACATAAGCGCCAAAATAACCATGAACTTGTCAACATAAACATGAATCATGCAATGACATAAAGGCTGAAACATAAGACTTGAAATCACATAGGGGGCTTGAATTTACCTTAGGCTTGAGTAGAGTGGAAGAGGAAGTGATATCACTTTTGCATGTCCTCCTCGGCTTCCCATGTAGCACTCTCAACTTGTTGGTTTCTCCAAAGAACCTTGACGGAAGCTACATCCTTGTTCCTCAACCTCTTCACTTGTCTATCCAAAATTTCTACTGGAATTGCTTCATAACTCAAATTGTTTTCAACAATGCCCACAAAATCGAGAGGCACAAGAGCACTTGGGTCACCTACAGACTTCCTCAACGTAGACACATGAAAGACCGGATGAACCATATTCATATAATTGGGAAACTCCAACTCATAGGCCACCTTATCAATCCTCCTTAACACTCTATAAGGACCAACAAATCTTGGACTCAGTTTACCCTTCTTACCAAAATGAACCACACCCTTCATGGGTGAGATCTTCAAATAGACCCAATCACCAACCTTAAATTCAAGATCCCTTCTCCTCACAAAGGCATAAGACTTTTGATGACTTTGGGTTGTTTTCAATATTTCTCTTATCAACTTTACCTTTTCCATGGCCTCCATAACCAGATCCAGGCCCAACAAAGCCATCTCCCTTACCTCAAACCATCCAGCCGGGGACCTACAACGTCTACCATAGAGAGCCTCAAAAGGAGCCATACTAATCCTAGAATGATAGATATTGTTGTAAGCAAACGCAATGAGTGGAAGATTATTATCCCAACTACCCTTAAAATCCAATACACACGCTCTAAGCATATCCTCAAGAGTTTGGATATTTTTTCAGCTTGGCCATCCGTTTGAGGGTGAAAGGTCGTACTAAGCTTTACCTTGGTACCAAGACCTCTTTAGAAGGACCTCCAAAAGTGAGAAGTGAATTGAGCACCATGATCCGATATGATAGGCAATGGCTCCCCATGCAATCTAACCAATTCATGAATGTTTGACTTAGCATAATCTTTGGCACCATAAGTAGTCTTAATCGGTAGAAAATGAGTCGACTTTGTCATTCTATCAACCACAACCCAAATGGAGTTAAAATGCTTTCTAGTCTTAGGCAACCCAACCACAAAGTACATGTTAATTTCTTCCCACTTCCAAGTAGGAATCTCTGTATCTTGGGATAGGCCACCCGACCTTTAATGTTCGGCTTTGACTTGTTGGCAATTATAGCAATTGGATACAAACTTAGCAGTATCTCTGCTCATGCCACCCCACCAACACACTTCCCTCAAATCTCTATGCATTTTGGTAGAACCGGGGTGAATAGAATAGGAAGAATTATGAGCCTCATCAAGAATCTTCTCTCTCAAGTCATTAACTCAAGGTACGCACAATCTACCTTGGTACCTAAGGGCACCATCTCTCCCTTGGGAGAAAACTTCCACCTTACATCTCTCACCAAGGCCTTCAATTCTAACAAGGCGGGGTCAAGATCTTGCTTTGCCTTTACCTCCCCAATCAATGAAGATTTTGAGCCATCAGCAACCACTATACCACTATTATCAACCTCCTCCAACCTAACTCCCAATCTAGCTAACATATGAACCTCTCTAGCCACCTCCTTGCCCCCATCATCAACATGTGCTAGGCTACCCATAGACACCCTACTCAAAGGATCAACCACAACATTGGCCTTACCAGGTGATAATGCACATTTATATCATAATCCTTAAGAAGCTCTAACCACCTTTGTTGTCTCAAGTTGAGATCTTTTTAGGTGAACACATATTGGAGACTCTTATGATCGATAAAACATATCAACGTGTACCCCATACAAATAATGACACCAAATTTTCAAAGCAAATACCACGGCGGCCAACTCAAGATCATGGGTAGGATAATTATTTTCATGCACCTTATGTTGTCTAGAGGCACAACATATCACTTTAACATTTTGCATCAAAACACAACCCAAGACAATTCGTAAGGCATCACAATACATAACAAACCCTTCCAACCTTTCCGGTAAAGACAAGATAGGAGTAAAGACAAGCTTATCTTTCATAGTTCGAAAACTATTCTCATACTCATCGATACACAAAAATTTAGCCTGCTTTTGAGTCGACTTAGTCATAGGAGAAGCAACATCCCATTCACAAACCTCTGGTAATAACTCGCTTAGCCCAAGAACCCTCTAATGTCCGATGGAGTCAAACGTCTAGGCCAATTTCTAATTACTTCCATCTTTTTAGGATCTACCTTAATACCATCCCCCAAGTCATCCACATGCTCTTCCTCACTTTGGGAATACATCAAGATATCATTAACAAATATCACCACAAACATATCAAGGTAGGGTTTGAAGACCCTTCATAAGATCCATGAAGATAGCCGGTGCATTGGTCAACCCAAAAGACATAACCACGAATTCATAATGCTCATACCTAGTCTGTAAAGGTTGTCTTGGGAATGTCACACTCTCTCACCTTCACTTAGTGATACTCGGACCGAATATCAATCTTAGAGAAGTGGCTAGCCCCTGCTAGTTGGTCAAAAAGATCATCAATCCTTGGTAGAGGTTACTTATTCTTGATGGTGACTCTATTAAGTTTCTGATAATCAATGCACCTTCTAAGAGAACCATCCTTATTTTTCACAAACAACAACGGTGAACCCCAAGGTGATTGTCCAAACACAATAAAATCCTTCTCCAATAAATACCTCAATTTCTCTTTTATCTCCTTTAACTCTGTCGGGGCTATACGGTAAGGGGGAACAGAAATAGGTTGAGTATCGGGAAGGAGATCTACACCAAAATCTATTTCCCTGTCGGGAGCAATACCGAGAAACTCACTAGGGAATACATCTAGGAACTCATTAACCATCGGGGCCGACTCTATGGGAGGGACTTTGGACTCAACATCCCTAACCCTCACAAGATGATAGAGGCACCTCTTAGAAATCAAATTTTGGGCTTTAAGGCAAGAAATAAAACTATCCTTGACCACTACATCATGACTCTCCTGCTCAAGGATGGGTTCATTAGGGAATTGGAGTTCAACCCTATGGGTTCTACAATCAATAGAGAAATAATATGCATGCAACCAATCCATTTTAAGAATGATATCAAAATCCACCATATCCAACTTAACAAAATCACAAGGCAATATTTTATGCAAAATGAAAATGGGACAATTTCTATAGACCCTTCTAGCAACAATGGATGCACCAACGAGAGTAGACACTTCGAATGACTCACACAATAATTCAGGTTCAACATGAAACAATTTGGCAACAAAGGGGGTAACAAAAGAAAGAGTGGCACCTAGGGCTATCAATGCATACACATTAAAATAAAAGACTTTTAATATACCGATGACGACATTGGGCACCTCATCTACCCCTTGCCTCCCTTGAAAAGCATAGAACCAATTGTGTCTTGGGGCACCACCTAGTTGACCTCCCCTTCTCAAAGGAACTGCATTTTCACCCCGGTCATATAGACGACCATGTCTACCCTTGTTTGATTACAAGGACAATCAATCTTCTTGTGACCCTCTTCTCCATAACTATAGCATGTATTAGTGTCCGTCAAACATGGGTCGTTATGGCCCCTATCACATCTTGAGCACATTGCATTAGGCATTACACCACCACCTCCTTGGGGCCTTGGATTGTCATTAGCAAACTTTTTATTAGAAGTATTTGTAGACCCTTGACCTTGATGAAACTAACCACCCTTAGGACTTAGGAACCCTCCTTCAAAACGGGCCCTCTTGGTTTCACTACTTCTTTTTTTTTCTCGATTCCCCCCTCCAATTGCTCAGCATAAGTCATAAGGCGGGACAAGTCCATATCACCAATCAAGATGGCGGCACGACATTCTTCATTTACCAAGTCGAACACCCCCATCACAAACTTGTTCGTCCTAGACCTTGGCTCGGCTACTATTTTTGGAGCATATTGAGAGAGTTGGTTGAACTTGAGGGCATACTCCCTTACTCTCCCAGACCCTTGCTTCAAATTCATGAACTCCATCATTTTGGCCTCCCTTAGCTCAAGAGGGAAGAACCAGTTGAGAAATGTCGCCTTAAACTCCTCCCAAAGGATCACATTGTTGTTTCCCTTATCCTTCTTCCATTAAGTAAATCATATTTGGGCCACCCCTTTGAGTTGGTAGGCTGCCAACTCTTCTTTCTCATCTGATCTAACACCGATGATAGAAAACACTTTGTACACCTCATCAATGAATTCTTAAGGGTCCTCATCCACTTTAGACCTACAAAATTCTGGTAGGTTCATCCTTATGAAATCCCTTACTCTAGAAGCCAAAGTGGGAGCATGAGGGGATTGGGCCCCTTGTTAGATTTGATTAGTCATAGCTTTAGCTAGCATGGCAATAACATCCTAGAACTCTTCATGAGCCGTTTGTTCTTCGAGTATATGAACTCTTCTTCGTCTTAGGATAGGCATGATTTAGCGTAGAAAAGAACATTCATTAGGGGAAAGCCTTACCTTAACTTTTACAGCACGACATGGATCAAGAATAAGGGAAACATTTCCTAAAACGCCTCATAGCCTCTTACTCATAATTGTGGTGCACTTCACAATCATGAATAAGACTCTAATCGACGCAGTGTGTTGGATGTCGAGGACCATTAACAACCTAGTGCTCTGATACCAAGTTTTTGAAGACTCAAGCCTAGGTTCGAGACGTGACACGGCAAATAGGAACCAAAAAGGACCCCAAACAAGCCTCTTAGCATATCATTTACACATCCTTGGTTGCGAAAGCAATTAAACAACAATAAGAGAATATAAATAAAGATAAAGGGACTAAGGGAAATCTTTCATAGCATAAATCATCAAATTAGTCAAAGCTCAAGGCATAAATACATAACTTGTCAACAATACCTCTAACATAGATTGGGTGTGGGCCAAGACAACTTTCCGAGCTCACCCTCATAGTCATAAACATCTAAAACAAAAAATGAGTCTTTACAACATAGGATCAATAGCTATTGTCCTCGGAGTTGAGGACTCACCAAGCTTGCCTCAAGAGATAGTACTAGCCATGTGGAGGGGGAGGATGATCAAGTGGAGTTCCAGTTCCTATATGGTAACATCATGTAGGCATAGAATATGCGTTAGTATGTTTGACTGTACTAAGTATATGGGATCCAATACCAAAAGAGATAAGAAACATAGTCAAAATACATATACATAGGCAATAGGAAGTACTATAACAATAGCATGCATGATCAATGCTCAAAGTAAAACATGCTTGTATGGAACATAGTACATGTGTAAGAACAGACCATCATCATGGACTAAACATCTAATACTTGGAATCTAAGGCTTAGCATCCTATTGGAAGGTGATTGAGGCAAAACACCCCTCAACAAGGTGTGGTCACTTGCAACACTATAAATACTTTCATGAAATCAACACATGCATACATTTCTTTCATCATCATAAAGCCTCTTAACTCAAAAGCCATGCAATAAACCTTCAATAACTCAAAAACCCTTAACTGGACATTTTATCAAACACTTGGTGGGGGTATAATGCTAGTTCAAAATCATGCAATTAAAGAGTGAAATCATGTAAGAGAACTTAATGTAAATCAACCCACCAACACTTGGTAACACCCTCATGTAAGATACATTTAAACCCTTCACAAATCTCATCACAGAACAAAGATTCATAGATTAAAACATGCTTAAACGGTTCACATTTCATAAGAACCCCAACATAGTTTATAATCAAATTCATATTAAGAATACTCATAAGTAAATCAACTTGAGAACATATAATTTGTTTAACAAGGAAGGTTGGGCACCATGGGTTAAAGGACACAATGGTTGACACCCACATACCTCAACTTTAGGGATTCCCTTGATGGATATTGGAATGAGAACTTGAAACTTGTGTGAATTCCTTAAGATCTGGAATGAGTTTGGAATGCTAGAATTTGGGTGAAATATTTGTTTAAATGTTAGAGAGGGTTTTCGTAAAAGTCTTGAATGATATGAGGTTGAAAAATGATTTAGTATAGGTGTTTTTATGCATGGAAAGGCTTAGGCCCAAGACCCAAAGGCCTTGGACTAAAACAAAAAAAAAGCAAAAAATATATAGATCCGCTCCCTGGCCGCGTCGCGCCAGGGGTGCAGATCAATTCTTGAAATTGAAAAATTTATAAAATCCAATTTTGATACGGTTGCTTTAAAATCGGAGTTATACCCATTTCACACCAAATTTTCCCCCCTGATCACAAATATGAAGTCGAATTTTTTATATCACATATAAATTTTGAGATATATGAAAAATACGAATATGAAAATTTTCGAGGCACATTTTCGGGCACTTTTGGGGCGTTTCACAATTTAAGAGAGAAATCACATTTTTTAACTTGGTGAAATGGCTTAAATTGTGTAAGAAATACACATATATATAGACTAATGTGGCAACATGTCATTGTGCCACGTGGCCACTTCTCTTCGACAATCATTCAAAATTAATTTCGATACTCCAACCTCATCCGAGGTCGATAGAGTTAACAAACCATACATGAAATCCAATTGAAAACAATGTTCTAGGTTAAATAGTTCAGATGGAATTCCCTTACGAAATCATTACAATTAAATATAGGTCCCACTGAAAATGCCATTTTTTTGCAAAAATCCACCAAGGGGCTCGCAATGTGTTTGGAAGCCTCGGGAGTGGAACGAAAAGTCCATCTAGACCAAACTCAAAATTTCAGAGCTAACAACACTCTCGAAATTTTTATTTGGACACGTTTTCAAGAATGTTGACCAAAGTCAACTGTTGTCCAATTTTGAAGGCTAAAATGCTAAAAATGGTACAAACTAACATTGAAAGCCTCGGGACACAAGTCAACTACCCTTCTAGCCTAATTTGGCTATTTCAAAGATGATGAAAATGTTGATGTGCTATCAAAATACAACACATTTGATGCTTAAAAACTTAGAATTTTGTATATTCTCAAAGCAATGTTAATAGATTTGATGTGTTTTTATGTTTGTTTTGCAGGATTAATGGGTTGGCACTATTTTTGGGCTAAATGTGCAGATTTTACTGTATTCAAGGTTTCACGAGACCTTTTACGGGTCATAGGTCTAGTTTCGTACAAAATTCCAGTAAAGGTTGATTTTATGAAGTTAAGTCTATGAACATGCAAATGAGCCATAGAAGATTATACGAGCCGTAGACTTGGTGTCGTGCCCTGAGGATCAGAAAGTGGGGAGTTGCTGAAAAGCTATCAGATGAAACCCCCTGTGGGCCATAGAAGGGTGTCATAGAAGCTAGCCCCAAAAGTGAAGATGCAATCCATAAGAGCCCGACTATGGGCCGTAAAATATTATATGGCCCGTAAAAGTTCCCATAGAGTCTACCGACCCAATTCTCCTAATCCATTTTTGTATTTTAAACATTATAAATAGTTTTTTTAGAACTCGGCTAGTGTTACTGACTGGATCAAGGTAGTAATGAATAGGAAAAAAGATTAATTAACAGGATTCGCTTGATGTTTCACATCTAATCAACCAAACTAGGCCAATGGGAGTTGTACTAGAACAATTGGTAAGGATTAGTAATGTCACACTGCGGGGGCGAATAAAATCACATAGTGAAATTTTTCTCTCGCCTAGATCAAAGGGTTTGGTAAACCTAACTTACCGTTCTGCATATTACACACTGGAAAAGAATTTGATTTCCTGATAATACCAAGTTAGAAAATCATGGGGAACATAATACCCTAGCTTCATACTGATTTCACTCTTGTCTTAGTCTAGGATTACTTTTCATAGTTATTACAAACACCCCTCCCCCTACCTTTGGGGAGATAAGTAGGTTAATCCACTGGAATCGCTTTGAATTCTTCTAAGTCTACTATATTCCCTGTGGGATTGACCCTAATGTCAATTAGATTATATATTTTGACAATGACCATTTTTACCTCAAAAAAGAGGTGTAGCTTGGGCGACATTAACTGTCAGAAATCTGCTTTGGGGTCATTTTCCCAAATTTTAACTCAAAAATGGTTTTTCAAGTTATAAAGACCTTCCAACACTAAAACCTACACAAAAATCAAACGAGTGACCAGGCGATCGAGTTACCGATGCCAGCAGGTCATAAATGACCTGAGGCCACTATAGGAATGCTCTAAACGATGAAATAGATACAATATAAGGAAAATAACCTAGAGGGTCATTACAATAGCCACTACTAAAAGAACGTTTTTCTACAAAAGTGAAGCCAAGGATATACCTGAAGGCTCAAATAAGTTGGGGGGGAGGGGCTGCTCCCATATCTCCTCCTTAGTCTCCCAGGTAGCCTCCTCGATCGGAAAGTGACAACACTGAACCTTAATCACAAGGATAGATCTGGAGCTAAGCTGGCAGACAGCTCAGGCCAAAGTAGCATCTGGCTCTTCAACGAAGGTCAGATGGTCATCCAACTCAACTATATCATACAGTTTCACATACGACTCATCGGGATTATCGCAGCGTATCATAGAAACATGAATATGTGGTGTATACTTAAAAATGCTAGGACCAGAGCCAACTCATATACAACATCACCAACCCTTCTCAGAATCTTGAATGGTCTACTAAGCTTACCCAGCCTACCAAATCTCATCATGCCTTATAGGTGATACTTTTAGAAATACCCGGTCTCCAACTCGAAGTATAAGGGTTGCCGCCTGTGATCAGTGTAAATCTAGTGCTTACCCTGGACTGTCCTCAACTTATCCTTAATCATCTGAACTCTAGCTAGCTCCTCCTAAACCAAGTTTGGACTATGTGGCATAGGCATAGTGGACTCAAACCAACCAACTATAGTGCAACAACGCCTGCCATATAAGGCCTCGAAGAGGGCCATATGAATACTAGAATAATAGCTATTATTATATGCAAACTTTACCAAAGGCAAGAAATGCTCCCAAGGACCCCCAAACTCCAATACATATGAATGAAGCATATCCTCCAAAACATGAATAACACGCTCTGACTAACTGTCGATCTATGTATGGAAGGAAGTGCTAAGATCAACTTGGGTGCCTAACTCTCTCTAAAAGGCTCTCTAGAAGCTACAAGTGAACTGAGATCCTTTATTTGATATAATAGAAACTGAAATCCCATGAAGCTGAACCACCTCATGCATATAAACACGGCTAACTGCTCTACACTAAGATTATACTAGACTGGTATGAAGTGCACTGACTTGGTTAGTTGATTAATGATGACCCAAATGCTATTATTATCCCAAGGGATTCGAGGTAATCCTATAACAAAGTCCATGGTGATACTCTGTCACTTCCACTCAGGAATAGATAGTCTCTGATATTCCCCATTAATACCTAATGCTCGGCTTAAACCTGTTGACAACACAACCAACGAGACACGTACTCAACTATGTTTCTCCTCATGTCATACCACTAGAAATGATGCCTCAATTCTCGATACATCTTTATGGTGCTCAGGTGAACAGAGTATCTGGAATAAAGGGACTCACGAAGGATTAATGGAATGAGTTTTCCAACTCTGGAAACGCATAGGCAACCATTATACCGAAGTATCCTGTCTAAATCTACAGTAGACTGGCCACCCTTACCCCGAAACACTAACTCCTAAGCTCTACCAAAGCCTTATCCTCATGCTGCTAACCCCGAATCTGATTAAATAAAAGTGAACGAGCTCCAATAGATGCTAAATCAAACCCAAAATCTAAATTTCCAATCCAACTAACTAGTTTGCCAAGGATTGATTGTCCAAGGCTAAAGGTTGCTCTGAATTAGGAAAGAAGCTAGATTACCCATACCCTTTCTCTCCGGCTCAAGGCGCCCGCTACCACATTCACATTACTTGGATGGTAGAGGATGGAGATGTCATAGTCCGCTCGAAGCTCAATCCAATGTTGATGCCTAGAATTAAGATCCCTCTGACTCATGACGCATTATAATCTATGATGGTCTATATAGATCTCACAATTAACCCCGTACAAGTAATGCCTCTATATCTTGAGCACAAAAACTACGCGGCCAACTCTAGATCATGAGTTGGGTAGTGGCACTCATGTGCTCTTAACTGTCTGGAAACATAAATAATAACTATCAATATACAACTCAAACCTCCACTAGAAGCGTCATAATAGACTGAGAAGCTCTTACCCTCAACTGGAAGTGTTAGAATAGGAGAAGTAGTGAGTAACTCCTTGTGCTTTCGAAAGCTCAAACCAAACTCCTCGGACCATAAAAGGGGAACATCTTGCCGAGTCAATTGGGTCAGTGGGACTGCATTAGTAGAGAATCCCTCAATGAAGCACCTGTAATATCCAGCTAACCCAAGGAAGCTACGAATCTCTGTAAATGATGTCGCCCTAGCCCAACTCTAAATAGCCTCAATCTACTCCAGATCTATCGTAATGCCTTCTTTGGACACCACATGTCCCAAGAATGTCATAGACTCTACCAAGAACTCGCACTTGGAGAACTTGGCATAAAGACACTACTCTCTCAAGGTCTGGGCATGCTCCTCTGTACTCGGGAGTATACAAGTTTATCATCAATGAACACAATCATGAAGGAGTAATGATAAGGCTTGAACATTCGAGTCATAGGGTCCATAAAAGTTGTTGGGGCATTAGTAAGCCCAAAAGACATCACCAGGAACTCATAATGGCCATAACAAGTCTGAAAAGCAGTCTTAGGTATGCCATCTGCTCTAGTTTGTAATTGATGATAAGCAGACTTCAAATCAATTTTAGAGAACACTCTGGCGCCCAGAATCCGGTCAAATAGATCATTGAAATAAGGCATGGGGGTAATGGTTCTTTACCATCACCTTGTTCAACTACCTTTAATAAATACATATACGCGAGGTCCCATCATTTTTCTTAATGAAAAAGATAGGAACATCTGAAGGAGATACAGTCGATCGAATAAACCCCTCATACATGAGGTTCTTTAAATGAATATTGAGCTCTTAGATCTCTATAGGAGCTATATTGTAGGGTGTAACAGATATAGGCTTAGTGCCTGCCTCAAGATCAATGGGAAAAACGATGTCTCTCTCTAGGGGAAGGCCAGGTAGGTCAGTAAGAAAGATATCAAGGAACTCACGGACCACAGGGACCGAGTCAATGGAAGAACCCTCACTAGACACATCATGAACATAAGCAAGATAGGCCAAACACTTGAAAACATCAAGCCGTCGAGCCCAAATAAATGATATAAGGTCTATCAGCGTGCGGCTATAAGCATCCTACTATAGAACCAGTGGAATACCAGGAACAACTAAAGTAACGGTCTTGGCATAACAATCCAAAACTATATGATAAGGAGAAAGCCAGTCCATACCCAATATAATATCAAAATCCAACATATCTAGCAAAATAAGTCAGCCTGGGTCTCATGCCCCTGAATAGTCACAACACAAGATATGCATACCTAATCCACTACTAGAGACTCTCCTATCAAAGTAGAAACATACAACTGCACCTCAACTGAATCATAAGTACTACCCAACAGAGGAGCAAAGTATATAGAGACATAGGAATATGTAGAACTATGATCAAATAAAGTTAAAGGCAAACTACTGACAAACAAGAATAGTACCTATAATGACATCAGTTGATGCCTCGACCTCTACTTTAGCAGGTGCGACATAGAAATGACCATGTCTGCCTTCCTTGTATACATCAGTCCTACCACTTGTTCAGATGCCTCGAGGACCTCCTATACTACCCTATTAGCCACTGTCACGTCCCTAAATTTGATATCCACCTCCACGATCCTGACACTGATATCTGCCCCTAGGTGGGGGTGGTATTGCTTCTAATCACCTAGCTCGACTAGGACACTTCAGGGCCTAATGCTGAGCTGAACTACAGTCATAGCAACCTGCAGAAGAGCACTCGCTATCAGTGCATTCATTGTAGGGAGGGGACAGACCTCTTGAATTTTGGCCAGCACTAAATCCTCCTAAACGAAGTTGGCCACCCTCTGTTACTAATAAGGCTACCTGAACTGGCCAACTAGACTGGCCCTGATGAAACCTATCATGTTGAAACCGCTCCTATCATAACTATTATGGCCCCTAAACTAGGACCCACTATAGTTGTCTTGGTCTGGCCCTCTTATCACTACCCTAGACTTGATAGTGGACAATCTCAATAGTGCGGGAATAATCAACAATTTCTAAAAAAGAATGGTCCAGTGTAACCAGATGCTCAATTCCCAACCTCAAGGGCGGTGTCACCCAAGAACAAAGCAATGCACCTACTCCTGTGGGTAATATAATAGTGGCATGATGGGAGAGTTGGTGGAACCAGGACTCATACTTAGTAATAGACATCTGGCCCTGGTCTAGGCTAGTGAACTAATCTCAGAGCCAATCCCTAATGCTCCTAGAAATATACCTTGCCAAAAATGACTCAAAAAAATTGTGCCCACGTGAGACATGGGAACCCTGCTAGTCTATACTGCATGTAAGAGTGCCACCACTACCTGGCGAGCCCCTTAAACTGACAAGAGATGAAGTCAGCCCCTTTGACTCCACAGTACCTAGTGACTACAGCTGCTCCTGATATTGGTCAGAAACTCCATAGCATCCTCTCCAGTAGCTCTAGTAAACATCAGAGTGATAATCCTGAAATAACCCCAACATCTTCTACTCTCGCAAAGACATAATTCCCTCTAGATCCATGGGTAGGAGTACAACTGGATGTGGAGGTATAATCTATAGATGAGGCAACTAAAACTCAGGTGCTGGTGGTGGAGGTGGATCTTGAGGTGCAGGAATATGTGCTATCAGGGCTGCAATGTCAGTAGTTAGGGCTGGTGCCTATGGTATAGCCCCAATAGTTGCATGTAGCTAAGATATGGTTGTTTGTATTGCTGGGGTCATAGTTAGGATGGCCGAGATAGTGATGCTAGTGAGGGCTCCTCTAGTGGAGGATGAATTAGGGCATGTTGATGCTCCTTTCCATGGTCAAGAGCTATGTATACATCAAGAGTTAGTGGTGCACCTCTATCTCTGCCTGGTGGCTAGCCTTTGGGCCTATACGGTCATACCATCTCGGTGAAAGTGGAACAAATGAGATTCCACAAATCAATAAGACATACACTACATGAAATAAGACAACATAGTAAGTTTTTCCTCAAGAAACCTTGTAATCTCCTGAAGATGGGTTATAGATATCTCTGCACCAATCGGCAGGATCCTATTAGATGTTAACTCTCTACAAGTGAGACCGTTAAACCTGAAGCTCTGACACTAACTTGTTACGACCCGATTTACCAAGTGGTGATGGCACCTACCATAATCCCCTCGGGGTATGAAAGCCTAACATGTAACCCAGAACTAAGTGTAATAAATAATAGAAGGGAAACTAGTGATATAGAAATAAGATAAATAAAGAGGACATGATAAATATATGCATAGTAAAAATAGGGTCCCTCCCAAGACATGGAAGTCATTAGTATAAAGCTACTAGATAAAATAAATTGAGTGCAAGCCCAAAAAGTGGCCCAATATAAATACAAGATAAAGGCTAGTCTCAAAATACACAAAGACGAGACAAAAGTATAGCTAAAGACAAAAATGATCCAAAAGGCTTAATGCTCACCCTGGTCTCCGAAATTGGCTGCTACAAGCTGGACCGGATCACCACTGATAGCTAGTGCTCGGACCTGTATCACGAAGGAGTTGCAGAGTGTAGTTTGAATACCAGATAATAAGATACCCAATAGGCATCATAGGTCGACTGAGCAAGAAAGGTAAAGACAATATGAAAAAGGAGAATAAAAACCTAAACAAGAGTTAGAATATATATTTTATGGCAAAGGACTAACACTAAGGGAAAGTCCTCTAAAACTAACTAAGAATACTACACTAGCAATACCTAAACAGGCTGTCGTAGTCCTAAACAGGACAAACATCCATAATTTAAAGTAAAATCTGAGTGAACCCCTATAAGCCAGCCAGGTACATAGAATTTCTATCCTATTAAGGGTAGGAGCTTGGATTCTCTAGGAGTGAACCCTAGGGACAAGTCCAGGACTTTAACCAGAACCCATCTAGTTTATCTGACAATAAAGGAAGGAAGTCGAACCTACATAGGGCAGCGCCCCAATACTCTAATCTGTGTATCTTAATGCATCAATGATCATGGAGCCCTAGACTCAAAAGATGATTGACAAGGGGTGGGATGCGAACCCACAATATGCAATAGTGGGGTTGGGCCCCAATCTCAAATGGTGTACTATCAAAGTAGGGACTTAAACTCTCAAATGAGTGACTAATTAGGGTGCCGATCAACTTTCCATACTCCTTGATATGTAGACTAATCAAATCATTATAATAGCCACAACTAAGTCACGATCTCAACAAAACCAACCCAACATAGATACTTCCGTAGATTTCCAACTCATAGTCATACCAGGCTATTTTCAAGGTAGAAATAGTTCCAGCACAGGTACAAGATCAACATCAGGTTTCAAAACCTCCAAACTCAGGATGCTATGCCATGCTATAATGATCTAGGCCCTCTAGAGCGACGCAAGGACATTCTTAAGCAGGTTATCCTCCTAAACTAAGGCTAATGTCATTTACAATACCAATAGTATGAAATCAAAGTTGAAATAGTAGAATGAACTATCCACAATCAAATAACATGTTTTCAACTACTCGAAAACTAGAAATAGTTCCTAAAACATGGATTTTAGACTAAGGCTTGAAAATATACTACCCAAGCCCATTATTCCAACCAATTCAACATGAATTTACACATTTCAACTCAATCTAAAGAAAGAAAAATCGTAGCCTACCTGAAACTCGAACACGCGCGCTCTAAGTCGGTCGGCCGGAGGTCAACCACAACTTTTCCTTTTTTAATGACCTCCAAACAATGCCACGTTCTCAAAAATAGAATGAAAATATCATTACAATCATTTTGACACTACTTTCATAATTTTCAGAGATGGATCAATTTCGAAATCCAAAACGAGAAATGTAGAACTTATTCAAAATTCCATAATTAACCCCAAAATAGGTCCTAAATAGCCATCCAAACATACATAGTCAATTAGTACCAAATTTGATGTGGGGAAAGGTCTTACGCAGACATGCAATTAAAATTCCCAAGAAAAGAGCTAAGAAGTTGACCTGACAACAACTATTTTACTGATTTTAGCTATATTGGGGTAGCAACAGCTCAAGATAAAAAATCCATGATGACCCTCATGAAATTCTTCCCAAAATCTCATCAAGGATCAAAGAAACATAATTAAAATGAAGATACAAGTTGTTAAATTTTGCAAGAGAACTCATTCCGAATTCATAAAATGCAGCAGATAAAATTCAAAATTTACCAAAAATAAGATACTTTTAGGCAGAAGTAATTATATCACAGTAATCCTAGTGAAAATTTACACAAGATAGAGTCAAGAATGGCTAAATTAGGACCTATATAGCTCAACTTACAAGTTCCCAAAATTTGCAAGCAAATCACTCTGAAAATGCATACTTGCAGTAGCTAGATCGCAGAATTTACCTAATGCGAAGCCTCAAAACACATTTATGAACCCACTCACATGTTCCCCATGAAAATTCATTGAATTTGGCCTTTTGAATCAGTAAATTTGGACTCAATTTGAAAGAGAAATCACAGTTTTAAACTTGGTGAAATGGCTGAAATTGTGTAAGAAATACACACATATATAGACTACTTGGCACGTGGTAGCATGTCATTGTGCCACATGGGCACTTTGCTTCAATGACCATTCAAAATTAATTTCAATGCTCCGACCTCATTCGAAGTTGAAAAACAAATGACATATGAATTTTCAGTGGAAATGATGTTCCAGACTCAATGGAGTAATCAAAATTTTCATACGAGATTGTTATAACTGAATGTGGGTCCCCACTCCTAATGTCATATTTTTTCAAAATCTACGGAGGGGTTCAGAATGAGTCCAGAAGCCTTGGAAATAGAATGAAAGGTTATTCTAGACCAAACTTGATATTTTGAAGCTAACCGCGTTGTCAAAATTTTGATTTGGATATGTTTTTCAAAAACGTTGACCTAAGTCAACTGTTGGCCAATTTTGAAGGCCAAAATGCTAAAAATGGTACAAACTCACACTGAAAGCCTCGAGACTCGAGTCAACCACCATTTTAGCCTAATTTGGTCATTTTAGAGCTGATGGAACTGTTAGAAATCCATTTTGGGGGTCGTTTTTTCATATTTTAACTCGAAAAATGGTTTTTCAAGTTATAAAGACCTTCCAACATAGAAACCTGCACAAAAATCAAATGAATGACTAGTCAATCGAGCTACCGGCGCCAAGAAGTCATAAATTACTGGAGGTTGTTATAGGAACACTCTAAACGACGAAATAGACATAGTATAAGAAAAATGACTTTGAGGGTCATTACAGTAAATGCCTTTGATAAAATGACCTTAAGGGTCATTACAGTAAATGCTTTTAATAAAACATATAAACCACCCATAACTATTGTTTATATATATATGCGCGCACACACATTATACAATCACCACATAAATATATAATATTACCAATATACTTATATAAATATAATTCATATATCCATTTGCACATCTAAACTCCACAACAACAATCACAAAGAATTGTATTTCGACTAGTATACAATTTCCATAAATCAAGGGATTTATTACCATTTAAGTAACTTAATGATTGTAATTTTAGCCTTTTTGTTAAAAAATAATTTGTATAATTTTTCAAATAAATATCCTAATACACAAACATAAATTTCTCTAACAAATTTAACTATAACTATGGAGCATAATTAGGCAACTTATGCCCATGGAGGATTACTAAACTTAATATGTTTGTCATTTATAAAATTTACGATTTTTATAACTATCACCTATGAATTTTACCTACTTCATCTAATATTACGGGACATCCTTAAATGCATTATAGGTTACACTGCAACAATCAATTAAATAGTGAGGGTTAATGTTACATTTGAGATCGCCCTGCAATTTATTTTCACAAACTTTTTTTTAAGAACTCCTGCAATTAATGTCTGCTGCAATTAATTGGGCGAGGGTGCGCGGGTTGGGGGTTGCTGACCTATGTAGTCACTAAAGATCTTTTTTATTTTTCTCATGTTTTTATCATGATGGATGACACAGGGCATAGGTTGAATTTAACGATCAAGATTTATTTGATCAAATACATCTTAGACATAGCTTGATTAAAATTTAGTTATAAATTTAACTTATGTCATATGTCAGTAATTAAGATAGAAACTCAAAAAAAAATAAAGAGAGAGGAAATAGAGAGGAACCTTCTCCCAATTAATGAGGGTTATTTTTAGTGAATTGACACCAACAAATTGATTCCTAGAAAATTACATTCAATTTTCGGTGGTGGAAATCTCTGATTATTTTTTAGTTTGAACAATAAATGATAATGTAGGTTATTCCTGAAGATATAATTAATTTTCCTACATTTCTATCATCAGTTAAACAGTGCTCTTTGAGTCCTAAAGCTAATCACACCAAATTGGAGTGTTAAATGGGTGAATTAGGTTAAAATTGAGAATATTAAAATGAGTTAAAATAGAGATTGAATTAGATTATGACCCATTTAAATTTACTTTGGACTCAAATGTGCTAAATTTTGGGTTGAGTCATAATCCGTCTAATCTGACATGCGCAATCTCAATAATTCTAATATATTATTAGTTACTTTTTATAACCACAACTTGAATTTGAACTCAAAAAATTAAAAATAAAAAGTTACACATAGATAGATAAATCATAAAAAATATAAAATAGATATAAAACATACATTATATCAATGCAAGTAAAGAGACTTAGAACCGGTTGAAATTGGAGATTTAATTCTCAATAGAATATTTTTTTATAATAGGTTGAAACTTGAATGGGTGAAGATTGAAGCCAATTCAAATTATCTTTAGCTAAACCCATAAAATTTTGGACTAATTAGATGAGTTACCTATATTTAGGCTTATTTTAACACCCTTAACACCAATAATAGTCTAAAAAACCATAAGGACAAGCCAAGTGAGTGAGCGAGCACTAAACTAAGATAAGTAATGGTGTTGCTGCAAACAATGGAATTTTTTTCTTTTTTTAAAAAAAAAGCACAATGCTAAAATAATATTGTTGTGCATCTTCAAAATGAGCTGCCATAAAATTATTTGCGTATCTTTTAGTTGCCATAAAACCTAGGGATAAAAATAACATCATCAAAAGATTTTTTTTTGATGTGTTCAACTTCATACTCCCCCCCCCCTCCCCCGTTCACTTTTAGTTATTAAAAAGTATTTAATTTAGTTTTCATTTTTACTTGTCATTTTTGACAAATCAATATATGGTAATTTTTTTTATTATACCCTCAATTTATTGTCATTGAGTTAATGACTTTGAAAAATATAGTGAGTGGACCCTATCAATTAATAGGGGTAAAATGATAAACTTATTCTACCAATAATTATTTTCTTAAGGAAAAAGGGTCAAAAATACCCTTGAACTATTTGAAATGGACCAGAAATACCCTTTCATTATGTTTTGGTTAAAAAATACCCCTCCGTTATATTTTTAGCTAAAAAATATCCCTCATCCTAACAAAAATGAAAAAAGGTCAAAAATACCACTTAACTACTAGAAATGAGGCAAAAATACCCTTCGTTAGTTCTTGACTAAAAAATACCCCTCCGTTAAAATTTTAAAGTTATTGTTTAAAATATCTCTCATCCAATAAAAATTCAACCCAACCCATCTTCAAATCAATTTTTATCAGATTTTGAGTAGTCCAGATTCATACTATATTAAAAAAAAACTTTTATTTGTAAATTGCAACTCAATTATCCCTTGAAAATAATAACTTATATTATCGTGTTATATTGCTAACATGAGCACAATAATTTTTATACAAACTTCGTATGTTCAAAAAATTTGAAGAATTGGATCTTATTGAACTCGAGAAATTGATTGAAGGAGGGGTAATATCATTTAGAGATCCACTTTGGGAGACATTTGCAATTGAAATGATAATCCCTTTTGATATGAAAAGACTAGTCTTGGACCTAATATTCGAAGAGAACTTCTTGGGTACCTAAATGGTGTTCCAGCGGATTGACTATAAGGCGCTTTTCATCCACATAACATGCATTATGTCATTTTCCTTAGAGGGAAGGGTATTATTTTTTATTTTTATTTTTATTTTTTATAAAATTTTACGGGAGGTATATTCTTTTAAAACTAAAATCTAACCAAGGAATATTTTTGCTTCATTTTTGATAGTTCGGTGTATTTTTAATTCTTTTTTATTTCCGCTAGAGAGAGAGAGAGATCTTTTTGAGCCAAAAATTTAATTGAGGAGTATTATTTAGCCCAAATATAACATAGGGGGTACTTTTGCTCTATTTCAAATAGTTCAGAAGTATTTTGACGCTTTGCCCTTTCCTTAACAAGAGTGCCAGGTCAAAAATTGATAATTAAAAATGAATGGAGAGAATATATATTTTCTACTATTTTGGTAGGCAGCTAGAGTGTTGTAAATAGGAAAAAGGCGCAAATATGTTATCGAATTTTGAGAAAAGAGTTATTTATATCATTTTTAAAATTTAAGCTCATGTCATTGTCATTCAATAATGAGTCTATTTGTGCCATTATTTTTCATGAAAAACACTTCTAATTTTGACATACCACTTCGTACATATGGCGAACAATAATATGTCCACGTCATGAATTAGAGGTGAAGAACTTAAATATACCATTGAACTTTGAGAAAAAAATTATTTGTGTTATACATTAATCATTGAGTCAATCATATCACTAATACCACCAAAAAAACTTCATTCATGTCATTATTTCTAGTAGTCAAATTTGATGATTTTACAAAATTATTTTTTCCACATTTCTTATTAAAAGTTTAAAGCACCTAAATTAAACTGATAAAATTTAGTTAAATTCAAAATAATGCCATCGTATTAAAAAGATTAATCAACTATCGATAACAGTTGGAGAGTAAAACTTCCAACCTTTATCCAATTTTGATATATCCAAAAACTAAAAAATAAATTTTTAGAAAATATTAATTTATTTATAATGCCCTGATGGTAAAAATTCAATCTTTAGCTAATCTATACTATATTAAAAAGTATGAAGTTCATTAATAATGTTGTTTGAACTTTTTGTCCTTCATTAAAAGACTTCACTTTAGACAAAATTATCTTTTCACCATTATTTTTAATTATTATATTATTTTTTAATAATATTTAATATTTTTTTAGCAATAAATGGTGAAATATTGTCATACCATCAAATAATAGCTATTACATTAGTTTTTGAGTTTCTACACTAGTAAACCAATATGTTGGTTTTAGTTCACTCCTCTCTCAACCTCACTTAGTTACAGATTCTTTGAATTAGTTCTAGTTCTATACATCTCTTTATTTCGTTATTGCCATTTGCTATCTGTATTCTTTCCTGTATCTCCTTCTTCACCTATTGAATTACAATTGTTTCTTCTTCCCTTGTCTTTCCAAAGATCTTTGTGTTCCTGGTCATCCAGTGTTTTAAATCACAGTCTCATATGCAGTAACTATTATTTCTTTTCTATCTCTCACCCAATTTTTCTTTTATAACCTCAGTAGCATATCCTTTGTTCCATTGTTCTGTAATTTGATGTTCAGCCAGTTCTATTCTCCCCCCAGATTCCTGTGATCCAAGAGCAGTGTATGAATAAGTGCTCAGCAATTTTCAGTGATCCTGTACTGTAGAGAATGCATTCCGTGTCTTCAAGATCCACTCCCCTATCTTTCAATCATTCCTTTGTCAAAATTCTATCATGTACAACCAACTATTTTATCCACAATAGCTCAACATATTCCCACTTCTCTGTTGCTCCAATTAGTCTCTCATATCCCAAGGTAATTGAGTATTTTTCATTTCCAGTGAGGCAATATTTCCTTCCAATGTACCAATCCTTCATTTTCAGCTTTATCTTGTGTAAAGTCTTCTAGTACCAACTACTATCTACTGGTGGTGTGCTTGTCCAAAAGTCTTCCCCTTGTGTCATGTATAGTTCATTGATCCATTTGACCTATAGGAACTCCTTCTTCTCCATAATCATCCAAATATGTTTTCCTACTGATGCAATGTTCCAAAATTTACAACTTTTGATATTCAGACACCCTTTCTTCTTTGTTCTGCAAATCTTATCCCAAGATACTAATGGTGCTTTCCTCTTCTCATCTGAACCACCCCATAGATACTCTCTGCATTTTCTATCTACTTATTTTACCACAAATTGAGAAAGTATAAAAACAGGCCCCCAGAAGTTATGTATTGAGATCAATAGTGAAATGATCACTTGTACTCTTCCTGCATAGGGTAGATGTCTATTTGAAACTAACCTGATCTTCTCTATAATTTTTTGGCAGAGTTGATTACACTCCATTTTTAACCACTTCCTTGGAGATAATAGGAGCCCAAGGTATCTAATTGGGAAACTTGCTTCAGAGTAACCTGTTATTTTCAACAATCTTGTCTTTACATTATCTGAAGCCCATGCTACAAAGATGTTGGATTTCTCAGTGTTAGCAATCAAACCTATTGTCTTTGAGAAATGATCTAGAGCTTCTGTAATCCTTTGCACTGATTTCTCTTGTCCTTTGCAAAATATCATCAAGTCATCAACAAAAATAAGATGATTCAATCTAAGTCTCTTGCACATAGAATGATCTAAAATCTGGTAGTTGCCCCATTTTTATTAGTACCCTTAATAGATATTCCATAATCAGAACAAATAAAAGTGGAGACGTAGGATCTCCTTGTCTTAACCCCCTTTTCCCTGCAAAGCATACATAGCTAGTACCATTTATTCTTATAGAAAATTTTGTGTATATAATGCATCTCATTATCATTTGACAGAATCTCTCAGGAAATCCATAACCCTTCAACATCTCTTCCACAAATTCCCAACTCACGATGTCATAGGTTTTCCTCAAGTCAATTTTCATTAGGCATCTTATAGTAGCTTTTCTCTAGTAATGTCTCATTATGTCATGACATACTAAGACATTATGCATCATTGATCTGTCCTTAACAAAAGCTACTTGTGTTTGGTTCATCAGAAATGGAAACACTCTCTTTAGCCTATTGTACAGGATCTTAGATATCACTTTGTGGATGACATCGCAGTAAGATATATGTCTGTACTGACTTGCATACATATGATTATGAATTTTTGGAATAACAACAATTATAATTGCATTTATCTCACCCAATAATTTCCCATTTTCCATGAAACTCTTTTACAACACTAGTGATATCCTCACCCACTATATCCCAAACATCCCTATAAAAGCCACTACTATACCCATCTAGACCTGCACTCTAAGAAATTTTTATACTAAACATTACATTTTTCACTTCTTTATTAGTAACAGGTTCTAGGAGAGTCATTTGTTGCTGCACAGTTAAAGTGTGTCCCCCGTTTAAGAATTAGTTATCAGCCTTTTGTCTTCCCTATTCTCCTTTCCCCCCTGAATAATTTATAGAAGTACCTCACGAAAATTCTAGCAATTTGATCTGGTTGAGTCTGAATCTATATGTTCTCATCCTGCATCTGAGTTATGCATTGTTTGAGCCTTTTCTATTTCAGAACTGAGTGAAAATACTTTGTGTTGTTGTCCTCAATCTCAGCCAAGTTGCTTTGCTTTGCTGGACCAGCATCATTTTAGCCAGATAGCTTATTCTTTTAAACTCTTTCCCTGCTTCCAACTCTTTCTTTTGTGCCTCTGCATTCATAAGATTTTGTTGTCGTTTCTCCTATTTCTCAGCTAGTTTCTCCCTCAAATTGTCCACTCCCTCCATTAACTTACTGAAGTGTTTTGTATGTAACTTTCTTAGTTCTCTCTTCAACAACTTCAGTTTCTAAACTATTTGATACATTTTGCAGCCTGTTATCTACTTTTGCCACCATTCTTTCACCATCTTCTTGAACTGATCATGTGATCTCCACATGTTGCAGTACTTGAACTCTCTCTTCTGTTTTATATAACCTCCCTGCTTTTGCACATAGATAGGATTGTGATCACTCACTCCCTCATTTAGAAAGGTTGTTGTATAGGTTGGCATCTCATCCACCCATTCCTCATTAATGAATGACCAATCAATCTTTGAGAATACTCTGTTTATAGTCCCCTTATCATTCCATGTGTGGTGCTGTCCTTCCCTTCCCATTTCCTCTAGCATACAAGTTCTTATACATTCCTGGAAGTCCTTTACCTCAGTTAAAGTCGCAACTACCCCACCAATTCTATCATCATTGTGTAACACATTGTTGAAATAACCTAGTATGAGCCATAGTTTCTACATACCAACACTCCACTGATTCAAATACTTTCATAATTCTTTCCTTTCTTCCCTCCCATTCTGAGCATAAACATAAGTATAGTAAAACTCTTTCATCAACTCTGATTCAGTTTCCACCTTCACCTCATTTATATCTTCCCTCCATACCACCAATATCCTCCCATTATAATGAGAGTTATGGTTGTAGTAATATTTCCAACCAGTAAACATGGATTGAACAACCCTATCTACACTTTTCTGTTTTATTTTTGTCTTCACCAGTCCTACCAAATTTACTTCTGGTTTGTTACAGAGGAATGCAACTTCCCTCTGCTTACTAAGGCCATTTAGGCCTCTTACGTTCTAGCATAAATGATTAACCATTCACCAAAGGGATCGGTTCAGCATCAGTTTCCTTTTCCTTTGAATTAACTTCATCCTGGTTCCCCACATTACTTAGTTATTGTTCAAAAGTACTTTTATCTTGATGGGGTGGTATTCTTGCACTTGTTTGATCCTTTTCTGATACCCTCCAAATCTTCTATTTACTATCTCTTTGTCCTTCTCTTTTTCTAGTTCCTTTCCTTCATTGCTAGTTTCTGTGACTACTACTTCCTTTCCCTTGGTTGGTTTCATTTTCCTGCATTCCTCTTGCTCATGCCCATATTTCTTTATTATAATTAAATTTATACATGGAGAATCTTTTTCTAACTAGAATAGACTTGATCCAAAAAAATAAAAAATAAAAAACTTTTCATATAATAAGCAAAAAAATGTTTGAAAGACCATCTCTCATAAAAATAGGCATACAGACACTTACACATACACACAAAAAAAGAACACGTTCAAAGAAGAGTTAAAAAGAAGATTTGAGAAATTCATGTCAAAGAATTCATTAAATTAAAGGTAATTTAATTTTTCGTAATTATTCTCTTAACATTAAAAAAAAGTATTTTTTTTACCATTAATTGGTTTGTTAACTTTTTTTTCACCATAACTAATTAGTTTGTCAATTTTTTTCCTTACCTTTATGACTCTACTGTTTCAATAAGAGTTCTTCTAATTTCACCATGAATTTTAATTATATAATGAAAGATTTCATCCTAAATATGATAAAATATTATTTCCTATCCTTTTTGATTGATAACTTTTCTACTTCTATAAAAACACTTCAATTTCAACTTTTAATTCATCAATCATTAACAATTAACAACTTGGCTTATAGTTTCTTTATTTTAGAATTGCAATCAAATTTTTTCTCACTTTAATTGATTCATTCATCCCCTTCATTGATTTGTACTAAGTAATGATGAATCTTATTTTACACTTTTTTTCGAACTTCAATTTGATTTTCAGGGTTTACTTATATTACACACTTAAGTTCTTTGTTTCATATTCTTTTCTCTTTTTTTCACTTTTTGAATTTGAAGAAAATAATATTAATTATTATGCTAACTTAACTTGCCTGAAAATAGTATTTATTATTATGACAGCTTAGCTTACTTAATTCAGATTACATTATGCCCTTAATTTAGTCAGTTGAATCTAATAAATTTTTTCTATTTAAAAATTTCTCTTATTTTGTAACTGACATCTCACTCTATTCACAAGTGTCATCTATTCAGGTAAAATAATATCTCAAGTAAGGTAATACTTCTTTGCTTTAGACAAAATTATTTTTTTACTATTTTTTCTAATTTATTTATTTTTTTATAATTAAGTTTCTAGATTCACTTTTAGATTAGAATTACTTTAGGACTATTCTATGTAAATAATTAATAAAAATTTTGACTATTTAAATACTTTGTTAGTAAAAGTATCTAATATAATAAATTTAAAAATAAAATTATGTTGAAAACATTAAATTACTCTTTTATTTACGTAAAAAATAGTCCAAAATCAGCTAAATTATACATGACTATACAATATAGTTTGTAAAACGTTATAGAAAGTAGACATTACTATACAATGTAATTTACTTATACATGAGCTATACACTGAATATATATTATGATACACAAATATACACTGATTATGCATGCATATATAATAAGGACTATTTTTTTTGGTAATTTTTTAAGTTTAGTGTTACTCGGTCTAACTTGTTCATTAAAATTTGGTTGATTTAATTTTGGTGAAGTGGGCCTCTAATAAAATGCAACATAGAAATGCAAGACATCAAATCTATCCATAAAAAAATAAGAAAAGTTACACAAAATATATTCAATTATGAAATTATTTAGTCAAATTGGAACCAACCCAAACTATTTACTCTTAATGAATCCATGACCCAAACTATTTACCTTCTTATCCCACATTTTTATTTTTTATTTTGCCAATGACATCAACATAACTATTATGAATTAATCTTCTGTCATACTCTGTTGGTATTTTGATATCCTATTAATATATTGATACTCTGTCAGTATCATATACGATTTGACTCTTCTTTTCAAGACATAATGTAACAACCCATCTTGAGATGAGATATCCCACATCGATAAAATACAAGAGAGATGTTGGGTATATAAGTAAAGGACTGGTCCATATACTGTGAGGCTCCTTTTTAGGTGAGCCCAAAGGAACAAATCTGTGATGGGCTAGGTCTAAGAGCGGACAATACTTCACAGTGTTGGGCCAGGTCATTACAGGTGGTATCAGAGCTACTCCTGTGTCAGCCTTATCAATGTGGGGTTAGAGTTCAACTGAGTTTAGCGAAACCCAGTGAGGCGGGGCAAACCTCAGTGCTAAGTCTAGGAAAATCTCATGTGGTGAGGCAAACTTCAGCGAGGACGCTGAGTCCATAGAGGGGGTGTATGTAATAACCCATCTTGAGATGAGATGTCCCACATCGACAAAACATAAGAGAGATGCTGGGTATATATATAGATGACTGAGCCATATACTATGAGATGCCTTTTGGGGTGAACCCAAAAGGACAAATCCGTGATGCGCTAGGCCCAAGAGCGGACAATACTTCACAATGTTGGGCCAGGTCATTACACATAAATAAGAAACAATTAAAAGAAAATTATAAAACTCTAAATTAGTAAAAAAAAAACAAGATCCTTGTGATACTCTGTCGATATATTGATACTGTATCGGTATCATATAGAACTAAGCTTAATCCTCTGAGATACTCCTTCGATATATTGATACTCTATCATTATTATATAGGATCTGACTTTTCTAAAGAAATAAATAAGAGAATATTATTAAAGTCATAATCTTATTTTTATTGAATTCTAAATCAATAGAAAATATATTCTTTATAAAACTTCATCGATATATTGATACTATATCAGTGTCATATAAGACCAAGCCAAATCCTCTTTGATACTCCATTAGTATATTGATATCCCATTGGTATCATATAGTTTATGACTCCTTTTTGATGAAATAAAAAAGAAACAACTAACGAAAAATTATTAAAGTCACAATCTTATTTATTAAACTTTAAATTAGTAGAAAATATATTCTTTGTGATACTCCATTGGTGTATTGATATTATATCGATATCATATAGTACTGAGTGTAATCCTCTGTGATATTCCGTCGGTATATTAATACCATATCGATAGCATATAGGGTGGGCACTAACGTCAGTGTGCAAATTTTAATAGTAGACAAATTAGGGGCTATTAATTGTAATTAATTAGGGGGACATAAATGTAAAGGAATACATGGGTATAAATAGTTTGCTTCAAGGAAACATGAGTTTAGTTTTTCCCTAGAAAAATAATTACACGAATGGACTCTAACGATAATAACACGATTGAGCTCAACGATAAAATGATGGCGTAGATGAATCTTTTTCAAAGTTTAATAACATATTTAGCTTTATAGTCTATTTAATTTGGTGATGGACTTCTAATAAGGGATCACATGGCATAAATGATTTTGCAAATTTAGATATATCTTTTGTTAAGATATAATTGTCATGCCCCGAGCCTACACCCTGGATGTAGCTGACATTCAAAAACCATTGATGGTTCCCAGGCGAACCACTTGGCTCAATTCACTTATTCAATTAGTGAAAGATTTAATAAAACCAAACAAAGTAATCAAGTGGGCATGCAAATTCTCATGTAAAACTATTTTATATCTTGCATTAGAATAACTCAATGTTTCAATTGAAATAAATAATAATAGTTTTTCAAAATTGACTGTGAAAGTAAGACATACTCTACTATTCTCTATCTAACTCAGTCTATGAAGCCTCTGTCAACTCATAAGAAGGTCCAAGACATGTTCAAGGCTACCTTAAAACAATAAAAAAATGAATGAACTAAAATAAAAGGGTTCCTTTAAAAGTAAGGTGGTCTCACCACTGTCTGTGACTGAATAGATCTTCAACAAAGTGCTTGCTGAGGATCTCTAAAACCTGTATCTACGTTATTAAATGATGCATTTTTGAACTTGTTTAAAAGTGTAATTTAATATAAAGAAATACTGACTTTAATGCATTAATGAACACAACTCAATATATGGAAAATATGATACTCAAATGCTTAGGTATGCAAATGCCTCAACTCAATTAAATATGTAACATAATAAAAAGAAATATTTTAATTAAAAATAATAAATCTTAGTGTGTAAAATAATAAACTTTACTTCTTGGGGAGTTTCTCTAACCTATAACTATCACTATGAGCTTCATGATGATATAACGTCTTGCCCACACTGCCAGAGCCATCCCATACTTTGCCGGGGTAAGGAAGGAAAACTAGGGGAGTGGATCCATCCCAAAACTGGGCCATCTCAATGGTGAGTGAGAAGTTGTACCTTGGTACAATCCTATCCTACACTGGCTATGTAGTTTATGAGTTCAAGTTATTATTATTACTCTCACTCGTTCCGGTGCTCAATACTACTCCCAAAATTATTAATTATATGCTCATACTTACAAGAATATTCTTGCTCAAAGTATTACTTTCTTCTCTTTGGAACTTAGTCCAACTTAACATTCCCTTAACTTTTCTCAAAACTGTCTAAAATCATAGGCTTCATGCTTCACTATTCATAAAATACTTATACTAATACTTTACTCAAGTCTAAAGCAAGATATCAATATTAGTTTAAATTACTCTTTTATCGATGCATAGAAAAGTCATCATCTTTACTAGAACATGCAAAACCTTTATTCAAAATATTAATGTATGAAAAGTCATCAATCTCAATATTAAAAAATGTATAGGAAAGTCATGATCATCAACTTCCTTATGGTTCATGGGAAAGTATCCACGAACAAAAATTCCAACAATATAAGATATAATAATAATAATAATTGTAATCTCAGTGCGTAAATATATCTAACTCAATGGAAGAGGAATTAACTCATTTAGAATTCATGACTTAGGGTAAAACTCTATTTGAACTCAATTTTGGAGAATAAACATGTGGGGCGTATGGATGAACTCAATCAAACGCTATGGGTAGCCTTACATACCTGGAAAGTTGATATTACCATCAAAATTTGACGAGTACTAGCTTGCTTGGAGAAAATCCTCGATCTTGATTAGTTCTTTTAAAGTGAAAGAACTTAGAAGGACGTTGGTTGAAGGAAATATCTTTGATTCTTGAGTTCTTGACTTAGAATCTTTAAAGTTCTTGATGAAGAACCCTACATTCTTGAAAAGGAAGAATCAAGAAATCCTTTCTTGGGATTCTTGAATTCGTCTTCTTGAAACCCTAGGTTATGATTTAAGATTCTATTAGAGACTCATGAATAGATGAAGAAATTTGGGTTGGTTAGATTAAAATTCATGAATAATAACTTACCTTGAGGATGAATCTTTAAGGCTAATCCTAACTTGATGACTTTCTTGATGATTCTTGAGCGTTTAAATTTAGAAATGAAGGAGAGAGTTTTTAATTATGAAAAGTGACGTTTTATGCATTTTAGTACCTTAAATAGACCCCAAAGGTTTTAGGATAAAAGAACATTAAAAATGAAAAGAAAAAAAAATCATAGCTTATCTAGTTAGGATCCACGTCAGGTTCATGACGCGCTCCCGACACGGACCTTTAGACAACTCTGCACTCCTTCAATAAAATGGTCATAACTTTCTATTCCGAACTATGATTAAGGCAAACTTTAGTGTGTTGGAAAGCTAATTCAGTTATATTCGATTTGATATATTATGAGTCACCTAATTCATTATATTTTAGGAGATATGATCATTTGAAGTTGACCCTTCTATCATCTCATACGAAAACGTAGTTGTTGGAAATTCTTTGGACTTGGCTTGATGTAAAAGATCCCTTATGACTCTAAATCACATCTAATATATTTTAGATACTTAGAAATTAATTTTAACATGTATATATAACCTAAAAGTCACTTTTCCATCTAAATTTTATAAAATCTTACATTAGAACTCAAACACTAAGAAAGTTTTTAGCTTAACTTCGTACTAGAAAGTTCGTGTGACCTTAGATCATCTCCAATTTTATTCCCACATTAAGAAATTGACTTTAACACTTACACTCAATTAAGAATCATTAACTAAAATCTTATATCATAGGAAGGATGACTCAGTCTCAACTTTAAAAAAATTGGGGTGTTACAATAATGATATGAATAAACATTGTTTTTTATAATAATAATAATAATAATAATAATAATAATAATAATAATATAAATAATAATAATAATAACATAAATAAATTATTTCTAAATGTTTGATATTATATTTGAGACTTTTCTATCTATGTAAATAGCTTGTAAACTACAAACAACAACAATAACATACCTAGTGGAATCCCACAAGTGGGCTCTGGAGAGGGTAAAATGTACGCAGACCTTACCACTACTTCATAAAGATAGAGTGGTTGATTCCTGGTAACCCTCATCTCAAAAGCCCATGAGTAGAATAAACTAGATATGGAAAATGGAAGGGAACAGAAAGAACGAATAATAAGGAAAAACGCATGATAGTATGCAAATACGATAAAATTAACGTATCAAGATGAAAAATGACAGCATAAGATATAAAGGCAATGTAAATATGCTAAAAGTAAACAAATATAGGACTAATAATGACAACATACAATGTAAACCACTACTCCTACTAACCTACTATATCACGAAGTCATATATCAACCTATCCCTACTAAGCTATTAGCCTGTGTCAGGACCCGGACCTAGGACCTAGATGTGACACCGCGAATGGGGAACCTGAAGGGGCCCCAAATAAGCCTCTTAACATATCATTACACATCCTTGGTCATGAAAGCAATTAAACAACAACATGAAAACATAAAATAAGGGTAAAGGGGCTAAGAGAGTCTTTCATAACTTAAAAACATACAATAGTCAAGAGAGTCAAGCTCAAGCATCATTAAATAACTTGTCCAACAACACCTCTAATCTTAGAATTGAGCGGGGCCAAGACAACTTTTCGAGCTCACCCTCATAGTCAAAATAATACGATAAGACAACAAGAGTCTTTTCACATATAGGAATAAAAGATATAGTCCTCGAAGTTGAGGACTCACCAAACTTGCTTGAAGAGATATACTAGCTACCTGGAGGAAGAAGATGATCAAGTGGAACTCTGGTTCCTACATGGTAATATCATGTAGGCATAGAGTATGTGTTAGTACGTTCGAATATACTAAGTATGTAGGATGCAATGCAACAAGAGATTGATAACATAAGAAAAATGTATACATATATGCAATGGATGAGCATAGTAGTAATATGGCAGGCATGAATGATGTCTGAAGTAAAACATCCATATATAGAACATACTACATGTGTAGGAAGAGACCATCATACTAGAGACCAAGGCCTACCACCCCCTTGGCGAGGTGATCGAGGTACAAACCCCCCAACATGGTTGTACGGGCCTACCATCCCCTAAGCGAGGTGATTGAGGTACAAACCCCCAATGTGATTACACAGGCCTACTACCCCCGAGCAAGGCAGTTGAGGTATAATCCCCCCAACATGGTTGCATGGTCCTACTACCGCTCAAGCGAGACAATTGAGGTACAAACCCCCCAACATGGTTGCACGAGCCTTCTACACCTCGAGCAAGGAAATTGAGGTACAAACCCCCAACATAGTTGTTCGGGCTTACTACCCCATGAGTGAGGCAATTGAGGTACAAACCCCCAACATGATTGTTCGAGCCTACCACTCCCTAAACGAGGACTGGTCAACTTGCAACACTATAGATACTATCCATGAAATCAACACATATATACATTTCTTTCATCATCATAAAGTCATTTATCTCATAAGCCATGTAATAGATCATCAATAACTCAAGAACCCTAAACTGAACATTTTATCAAACACTTGGCAGGTGTGTAATACTAGTACAAAATCATGCAATTCAAGAGTGAAATCATGTAAGAGAATTTATTGTAAATCAACCAGCAACACCTGGTAACACCCTCATGCAAGATACATTAAAACCCTTAATCAAATGTCATCATAAAACATAGATTCATAGCTCAAAACATGCTTAAACAATCATATTTTTATAAAATCCCAATATAGTTCATAGTCAAATCAATAATAAGTAAGAGCCATAAATAAATCAACTTAGAAACATACAGTTTATGTAAAAAGAAAGGTTGGACACCATGGGTGAAAAGACCCAATGGTTGAAACTCACATATCTCAACTTTGAAAATTTCATTTTTGGTTGAGAACTTGAAGCTTGAATGAAATCCTTAGACTCGGAATGATTGAAACACTTGAATTTTGGGTGAAATATTTGTCTAAGTGTTAAAGAGGGTTTTGGGGAATGTCATATATAATATGACGTTGAAAAATGACTAAGTATAGGTGATTTTATGCACAGGAAGGCTTAGGGCCAAGACTCCAAAGCCTTGGACCGAGATTAGAAAATCTGACAAAAAATACACAGCTCTGCGACAAATCCGCATAGTGGAGCCAACGCGAACAGGTTCTGGAAATCAAATTTTAGCGAAATTCTTTTTTCACTATGGGTCCTCTAAAATTTGGGTTATACCCATTCCCCACTCAATTTTGCCCTCTAAACAAGAATATGAAGTCATATTTTTGATATCACGCACGAATTTTGAGATATATGAAAATTACGAATATGGGCATTTCCGAGGCACACTTTCAGGCACTTTTGGGGTCGTTTCAATATCTCCCCTTGGGAACATTTATCCTTGATTGTTAAAGAAATGTATACAAGAAAAGTAAGCAAGATAATTTCATCCCACACAAGAATATAATATTGCACTTAAACATCATTTCAAAATCTCAACATAAGTGTCAAAATCACCATGAATTTGTCAATTTAAACATGAATGTATGCAAATGACATGAGGGCTGAAACTTAAGACTTGAAATCATGTAGGGAACTTAGATTAGTACCTTAGGCTTGAGTAGAATGGAAGAGATAGGGATTACTTTTGCATGCCCGCCTTGGCTTTCCATGTAGTACTCTCAACTTGTTGGTTTCTCCAAAGGATCTTGACGGAAGTAATATCCTTGTTCCTCAATCTCTTCACTTGTCTATCCAAAATTTCTACCGAAACCTCTTTATAAGTCAAATTGTCTCCAACAACACCCACAACATCAAGAGGCACAATAGTATTTGGGTCACCCACATACTTCCTCAACATAGACACATGGAAGACTAGATGAACCAAGTCCATTTCACTAGGCAACTCCAACTCAAAGGCCACCTTACCAATCTTCCTCAACACCCTATAAGGACCCATAAATTTTGGACTCAATTTACCCCTTTTACAAAAACAAACCACACCCTTCATGGGTGAAACCTTTAAATAAACCCAATCACCAACTTTAAATTCAAGATCCTTTCTCCTCACATCAGCATAGGACTTTTGACGACTTTGGGCTGTTTTCAACCTATCTCTTATCAACCTCACCTTTTCTAAGGCCTCCATAACTAATTTCGGACCCAAAAAAGCCATCACTCCTACTTCAAACCATCCAATTGGTGATCTACAATGTCTACCGTAAAGGCCTCAAAAAGAGCCATACCAATGCTCGCATGATAGCTATTATTATAAGCAAACTCAATCAATTGAAGATGGTCATCCTAACTACCCTTAAACTCCTTCATAAGCTCTATGCATATTCTCAAGAGTTTGGATAGTTCTTTCGACTTGTCCATCCGTTTGAGGGTGAAAGGCCACACTAAGCTTAACCTTAGTACCAAGACGCCTTTGGAAGGACCTCCAAAAGTGAGAAGTTAATTGAGTACCACGATTCGATATCATAGACAAGGGCACCCTATGCAATCTAACTAATTCATGAATATACAATTTAGCATACTCTTCAGCCCCATAAGTAGTCTTAACCGGTAGGAAATGAGTCGACTTTGTCATTCTATCAAACACAACCCAAATAGAATCAAAACCCTTTCTAGTCTTAGGCAACCCAACCACAAAATCCATGTTGATTTCCTCCCACTTCCAAGTGGGAATCTCTCTGTCTTGGGCTAGGCCACCCAACCTTTGATGCTCAGCTTTCACTTGTTGGCAATTATGGAAACCGAACACAAACTTAGCAATCTCTTTCTCCATACCATCCCACCAAAACACTTCCCTCAGATCTCTGTGCATCTTAGTAGAACCAAGGTGAACAGAATAGGAAGAATTATGAGCCTCATCAAGAATCTTCTCTCTCAAGTCTTCAATACAAGGCACACACAATCTACCTTGGTACCTAAGGGCACTATCTCCCCCTTGGGAAAAAACCTCCACCTTACTATCTCTTACCAAGGCCTTCAATTTTAGCAAGGCGGGGTCAAGATCTTGCTTTATCTTTAGCTCCTCAACCAATGAAGATTTTGAACCATCAACCACCACTACACTGCCATTGTCAACCTCTTCCAACCTAACCCACAATTTAGCCAACAATGGATCTCCCTAGCTACTTGCTTGCCACCACCATCAACATAAGTTAGGCTACCCATAGACAACCTATTCAAAGCATCAGCCATAACATTAACCTTACCGGGATGATAATGCACACTCATATCATAGTCCTTAAGAACATCTAACCACCTCCGTTTTCTCAAGTTGAGATCTTTTTGAGTGAACACATATTGGAGGCTCTTATGATTGGTGAACACATCAATATGTACCCTATACAGGTAATGACGCTAAATTTTCAAAGCAAATACCACGACAGCAAATTCAAGATCATGTGTAGGATAATTCTTTTCATGCACCTTAAGTTTTCGAGAAGCATAGGCTATCACCTTACCATTTTGCATCAATACACAACACAAACAAATCTTGAGGCATCAAAATACACAACAACGCATTCTAACCCTTCCGATATTGACAAGATAGGAGCGAGACAAGCTTATCTTTCAAGGTTTGGAAACTCTTTTCACACTCATCAGTCCACACAAATTTGGCCTTCTTTTGAGTCAACTTTGTCATAGGAGAAGCAATAGAAGAGAACACATTCACAAACCTTCGATAATAACCCGCTAAGGCCAAGAAGCTTCTAATATCTGATGGAGTCAAAGGTCTAGGACAGTTTCTAATAACTTCATTCTTTTTAGGATCTACCTTAATACCATCCCCCAATACCACATGACCTAGAAAGGCAACCTCTTGCAACCAAAACTCACACTTCTCATACTTAACATACAACTTCTTGTCCCTCAGTTTTTGTAGTACCACCCTCAAATGTCTCACATGCTCCTCCATACTATAGGAATAAATCAAGATATCATCAATGAAAACCACCATAAAAAATCAAGGTAGGGTTTAGAGACCCTATTCATAAGATCCATAAAGACTAGCGGTGCATTGGTCAACCCAAAAGACATAACCATGAATTCATAGTTCCTATACCTAGTTCAAAAGGCCATCTTGGGAATGTCACACTCCCTCACCTTCACCTGGTGATACTCGGATCAAAGATCAATCTTAGAGAAGTGACTAGCCCCTTGAAATTGGTCAAATAGATCATCAATCCTTGGTACAGGGTACTTATTCTTGATGGTGACTTTATTAAGTTTCCTGTAATCAATGGGCATTCTAAGGGACCTATCTTTATTCTTCAAATATAGCACCCATGGACCCTAAGGTGATTTGTTTTGCCTAATAAAATCCCTCTCCAACAAATCCCTCAATTGCTTTTTCAACTCCTTTAACTCCATCGGGGCCATATGGTAAGAGGGAATGGAAATGGGTTAGGTATTGGGAAAGAGATCTATGCCAAAATCTATTTTCCTTTCGGGAGGAACACCAGGAAGATCATTAGGGAAGATATTAAAAATTTTATTAACCACCGAAACCGACTCTATAGGAAGGACCTTGGACTCAACATCCCTTAGAAATCAACTTATGGGCTTTGATGCAAGAAATGAATCTACCCTTAACCACCACATCATGACTCTCCCACTCAAGAATAGGTTCATTTTGGAATTAGAATTTCATCCTATGGGTTCTACAATCAAAATACAAATGAGACAATTTTTATAGAATCTTCTAGAAACAATAGATGCACCAACGGGAATAAACACTTCATATGGCTCACACAACATTTGGGATTCAACATGAAACTTTTTGGCAAGAAAAAAGAAGTAACAAAAGAAAGAGTGGCACCAAGGTCTATCAATGCATACACATCAAAATCAAAGACTTTTAACATACCGGTGACGACATCGGGCACCTCATCTGCCCCTTGTCTCCCTTAAAGAGCATGGAACCGATTGTGCCTTGGGGAACCACCTTTCTAGCTACCTCTCCCCCTAGGAACCGCATTAGCACCTTGTGGATGAACATCCTTACCCTTGTTCCAATTACGAGGGCAATCCATCGCCTTATGCCCCACTTCCTCACAACTATAACATGCATTAGTATCCCTCAATCAAGGGCCACTATAACCCTTACCAGATTTTGGACACATAACATTAAGCACCACCCCACCATCACCTTGGACCCTTGGGTTATCATTCGCAAACCTCTTATTAGGAGCATAATAAGACCCTTGGCCTTGATGAAACTGGACACCTTTGAGACTTTGGAATTTATCATCACAAGGAGCCCTTTTGGCCTCACGACTCCTCCTTTTTCTAAGCTTATCCCCTTCCAATTGTTCGACATATGTCATTAGGCAGGGTAATTCCATGCCATTTATCAACATAGAGGCATGGCACTCCTCGTTCACCAAATTGGATACACTTATCCCAAATTTGTTCATTTTAGACCTCGGGTCGACAATCAATTGTAGAGCATATTTGGAGAGTTGGTTGAACTTGAGGACATACTCCCTCACACTCATAAATCTTTGCTTCAAATTCATGAACTCCATCATTTTTCCTTCCCTAAGCTCAAGAGTGAAAAATCGGTTAAGGAAAGCCGCCTTAAACTCCTCCTAAGGAATCACACTGTTGTTCCCCTTCTCCTCTTTCCATTGAGTAAACCATATTTTTGCCACACCCTTGAGTTGGTAAGCCACCAATTCTGCCTTCTTCTCTGATCTAATACCTATAATAGATAACACTTTGTACACCTCATCAATAAATTCTTGAGGGTTCTCATCCACTTTAAGCCCATTGAACTCCTGTTGGTTCATCCTCATGAAATCCCTTACCCTAGATGCCGAAGTAGGAGCATGATGGGCTTAGTCCCCTTGGTTGATTTGATTAGTAATTGGTGTGTTGGATGCTGACGACAATTAACAAACTAGAGCTCTGATACTATCCTTGTCACGACCTAGACCTAGGGCCTAGACGTGACACGATGAATGGGGAACCTGAAGGGGCCCCAATCAAGCCTCTTAACATATCATTACACATCCTTGGTCGCCGAAGCAATCAAAAAAAACAACAAGAGAACATAAAATAAGGGTAAAGGGGCTAAGGGAGTCTTTCATAGCTTAAAAACATACAAGAGTCAAGAGAGTCAAGCTTAAGCATCATTACATAACTTATCTAACAACACCTCTAATCTTAGAATTGAGCATGGGCCAAGACAAATTTCCGAGATCACCCTCATAGTCAAAAGTATATAATAAGATAAAGAGAGTCTTTGCATACATAGGAGCAAAAGGTATCATCCTCGGAGTTGAGAACCCACCAAACGTGCTTAAAGAGATATTATTAGCCACGTGGAGGAGGAAGCTTTGGTTCTTATATAGTAACATCATATAAGCATAGAGTATGCGTTAGTACGTTTGAATGTACTAAGTATATAGGATCCAATGCAGCAAGAGATTGGAAACATAAGCAAAATGCACACATATAGGTAATGGATGAGCATAATAGCAATATGGCATGCATGAATGATGCTTGAAGTAAAACATCTTTATATAAAACATAATACATGTGTAGGAAGAGACCATCATACTAGAGACCAAGGCCTGCCACTCCCTTGGTGAGGCGATCGAGGTACAAACCCCCAATATGGTTGCACGGGCCTACCACCCCCCTAGCGAGGCAATTGAGGTACAAACCCCTTAACATGGTTGCATGGGCCTACAACCCCTCTAGTGAAGCAATTGAGGTACAAATCCCCTAACGTGGTTGCACGGGCCTTTTACCCCCGAGCAAGGCAATTGAGGTACTAACACCCCAACATGGTTGTTCGGTCCTACCACCCCCCGAGCGAGGCAATTGAGGTACAAATCTCCCAACATGGTTGTTCGGGCCTACCACCCCCTAAACAATGTGTGATCAACTTGTAACACTATAGATACTATCCATGAAATCAACACATATATACATTCCTTTCATCATCATAAGCCACTTAACTCATAAGCCATGCAATAGATCATCGATAACTCAAGGACCCTAAACTAGACATTTTATCAAACACTTGGTGGGTTTGTAATACTAGTTCAAGACCATGCAATTCAACAGTGAAATCATGTAAGAAAAATTATTGTAAATCAATACACCAATACTTAGTAACACCCTCATGCAAGATATATTAAAATCCTTCATCAAATCTCATCATAGAATAAAGATTGATAGCTCAAAACATGCTTAAACAGTCACACTTTTATGAAACCCCAGCATAGTTCATAGTAAATTTATAATAAGTCAGAACCACAAGTAAATCAACTTTGAAACATACAATTTATGTAAAAAGGAAGGTTGGGCACTATGGGTGAAAGGACCCAATGGTTGAAACCTATATACCTCAACTTTGGAGATTTCCTTGGTAAAGACTTGATTGAGAAATTGAAGCTTGAATGAAATCCTTAGGTTCGGAATAAGATTGGGACACTTGAATTTTGGGTGAAATATTTGTCTAAGTGTTAAAAAGGGTTTTGGGGAATGTCTTGTATGATATGGTGTTGAAAAACAACCAAGTATAGGTGTTTTTATGCATAAGAAGGCTTAGGCCCAAGGCTCAAAAGCCTTGGACAGAGATTGGAAAATCTTGCAGCAAATACATAGCTCGCATCGCGGAGCCAACACGATCAGGTTTTGGAAATCAAATTTTGACGAAATTCGTTTTTCGCTACGGGTCCTTTAAAATTTTGGTATTTCTCACTCAATTTTTCCCCTGAATAAGAATACGAAATTGGATTTTTGATATCACGCATGAATTTTGAGATATATAGAAATTATTAAATGGGCATTTTCGAGGCACACTTTCAGGCACTTTTGGAGTCGTTTCAGCCTGCTTCTCTAATACGTGACCTCAATTCCTTCCTATATAAGGTCATGTCCATGGTGAGATCAAGTTTCACCATATCTTGTCTGATCACCTCTCCTCAATACTTCATCAGTCTGCCTTTACCCCTCCGTGTAGCTTCTAAATCAAACCTCTTGCACCTCCTAAGGATCGTTGATACTCCTTCTTTGCACATGTCCAAACTAACACAGTCTCGCTTCCCTCATCTTATCAACCACAGCCACCTTGAGCTTATCCCAAATGGTCTCATTCCTAATCTTATCACTCCTGGTATGCCCACACATCTATCTCAACATCCTTATCTCTGCGACTTGCATCTTCTGGACATATGAGTTTTTTATTGGCTAACACTCCACCCCATACAACAAATATGTCTAACCACCATCCTGTAAAATGTACCTTTGGGTTTAGGTGGTATTTTCTTATCACACAATACTCTAGAGGCAAGCTTCCATTTCGTCCATACTGCGCCAATATGGTGTGTGACATCATCATTAATATCGCCTCTACTCTGTATGATAGACCCAAGATATTTAAAGTTTTCTCTCTTGGGAATAGGTTGAGTGGAAAGCATCACATCAATGTCATCTTCATCCCTTGCCACACTGAATTTACACTCCACGTGTTCTATTTTGGTCCTGCTTAGTTTGAACCCTTTGAATTTTAAAGCCTGTCTCCAAACCTCAAATCTAGCATTAACTTTAGTGCGAGTCTCATCAATCAGTACTATGTCATTTGTAAATAGCATGCACCATGGAACCTCGGATTGAATAGACTGATTCAGCTCATCCATCACCAAAGAGAATAGAAAAGGGTTAAACGTGGATCCTTGATGAAGTCCTATCTCGGAAGGAAAATACTCGAAGTCCCCTCCCACCATTCTTACCCGAGTTTTGGCGCCATCGTAAATGTCCTTAATCACCCTAATATACACTATTGGAGCACCTTTTACCTCTAGACACCTCTATAGTACATCCTTTGGGACTTTATCATAGGCCTTCTCGAGATCAGTGAACACTATATGAAGGTCCTTCTTTCTTTCCCTATATTTCTCCACTAATCGCCGAATAAGATGAATTGCTTCAATAGTCGACTACCCTGACGTGAATCCAAAATAATTCTCTAAAATAAACACTACTTTTCTCACCCCCATCTCCGCCACTCTCTGCCAGACCTTTATGGTGTGGCTTAACAACTTGATACCCCCGTAGTTGTAACAGTTTTGAGTATCACCCTTATTCTTGTACAACGAAACCACTGTACTCCTCCTCCATTCATCAGGCATCTTGGCAATCCTCATGATAGCATTGAATAGTCTAGTCAACCATTCTATGCCATCCTTGACCATGTTCTTCCAAAAAACTATCAGGATCTCATGGGGTCCAATCGCCCTCCCTTTCTTCATCTGACTAATAGCCTATCTAACCTCCTCAACTGTGAACCGCCTGCAATAACCAAAGTCTCGATGATTATCGGTGTGTGTCATCTCACCTGACTCGATATCTATATCTCCTTTTTCGTTTAAGAGTTTTTGAAAGTACATTTGACACCTTCGCTTAATGGAAGACTCATCCACCAATACCTGACCTTCCTCATCCTTGATGCACTTCACTTGGTCCAAATCACGTGTTTCCTTTCTCTCTCTTTAGTGAGTCTATACAGTCTCCTATCCCCACCTTTATCACTTATCTCCACATATAGACGCTCAAATTCTACTATCTTAGCACTTGTCACCGCCATCTTCGCTTCAACATTTGCCGACTTATAGGTCCCCTTAAGCCTTCGCTTCTCAACCTCATCCCTACACTCCAACCATTTCTTGTACGCAATCTCCTTAGCTTTCACTTTTTCATCATTCCACTATCAATCGTCTTGACGTCCACCAAATGTCCCTCTCGAAACCCCTAGTACCTTGGTAGCTACTTTTCTAATGCAACCAACAGTAGTGTCCCACATATTTTTCATATCTCTGCCACTACTCCAAGCCTCTAAACTACTCTGATTTTCTTCGATCTCTCGTGAAAGGGTAGGAGTTAGGCCTCCCCATCTAATCCTCGGTAGGGCATTAAAACCTTCTTCTTCTTTTTTCCTCTCTTAAACTCTAAATTCATCACTAGAAGCTTATGCTAAGTGGAAATGTTTTCACTCGAAAAAAGCTTGCAATTCTTATAAAGGCCTCTATCGCCCTTCTGGAAAAGTAAATAATCGATATGAGTCTTAGCTACCATACTACGAAAGGCAATCAAGTGGTTTTCACTCTTCGGAAAACATGAGTTAGCAATAACTAACTCAAAGGCTTTGGCAAAATCCAAGAGAGACGTCCCACATCCATTTCTCTCCCCAAAACCAAAGCCTCCACGAACATTTCAAACCCGCTAGTGGTTTCCCCAATATGCCCACTAATGTCACCCCCAATGAATATTTTCTCTGTCTCTGCTATGCTTCTCACAACCTCATCTAACTCTTCCCAAAAGAGCTTTTTGTCTTCCTCATCCAGGCCTACTTGCGGTGCATAGGCACTAATAGTATTCATTACATGCCTACCAAAACACAAGTTTGATAGACATCATCCTATCATTAGACCTCCTAACCTCAACCACATATATCCTAAGGTTGTCGTCTACTAGGATACATGCACCATTTCTATTCCTAGAACCACCCGAGTACCATAACCTAAACCCATCTACATCCTGAGCTTTGGTACCTACCCATTTGGTCTCCTGGACATACGCTATATTAATACGTCTCCTCTTAAGACACTTCACTAGCTCTATGGATTTTCCTGTAAGTGATCCTATATTCCACAACCCTATCTTTAACTTAAATAGGCCCTTGCCCTTCTTACCACCCTCTACCCTTACCTTCAACCCCAATCGACGATATGACCCTAGTCCACCATTAGTTGCTGATACTATTAAACTAAAAACTATTAACTCACTACAAATCAGTCAAATATGGGTAAACTACAGAACAATAAATTATGTAAGGCTGAAAAATATGATAAAATGATAAAATAACAAAGCAACCCAATAATATAAAATAGTAGATATAAGGTATACTAGTCGACTAACCAACTACATAGCAAACAATCAAAGTAAACAATGGGCAACCTAAAAGACTCCCTATCCAGTAAATTCTACACCAAAATAAACAGGTCAACAATAAGCACCAACAACAAAATTCAAGAGCACCAACAGTAGTAAGAAAAAAAACTTAGCAAAAGAATCTAAAATAGTATGCACAAAAAAATCCTGAACAATAGGAAAAAAAGTCCACGACAATGAGCAAACCTTCAGAACATGAATAAGAAATAACCCACAAAAATAGTTATTACACAAATGCAAGAAGTATAGAAAGGAGAGGAACGATTGAAGCTAGGTTGATTTTCATCTGGAACAAGTCTCTTGGAATTCTGACTTGAAAGTGTCGCCAAAAGTTTCATGCCAGAATCTGACCTGAAATTCTGGTCACCGAAAACTGCACTGGAAACTGTTACTCGCCAAAAAGTATCTTGGAACTCTGGTCTCCGAAAACTGGACAATGGACGTTACAGAAAAACTCTGTTTTGCAGATGTGGTAGACGTTGCACGCATGTATTTGTTGCTATTTTCTTGCCAGAGATGAAGGGTCTCGATGGAGTCGTCCTAAAATCTATTTTGCAGATAGAGATTTATTGCTGTTTCACCGAAGAAGAACACTAGAAACGCACTCTACATAGGTTTTGCCAGACAAGATCTCAGAAATCAGGAAGATGACTTCCAAAAAAGATAGCCAGAAAAATCAAAAAAAGAAGAAGAGAAGAAGAAGAGTGTTAAATATATCGTGTAGTTATTGTAGATATTTAGTTCCTTAGAATTAGGTTAGTAGATATTTTTGGAGTAAATATATCTTGTAAATATTTAGTTCCTTATTAGGCTAGTCTTATGCCTTAATTGAAGGCTTAGTTTTGTATATATTGGGACTTTGCATATTGTGAATGGGCAAGGAAAACATTCCCATTCTATCATGGTATCAGAGCTTAGAGTATTCTTCTCGCTTCTGCTTGCCCTTCGCTACAGCTCTCTGTCCACCACTCCTGCTCTCTTTCTTCTCTGTTTATTTTA
>JAABOM020000002.1:6510652-6552429 GCA_011800125.2 Solanum clarkiae
AACTAATAGATCAGATTATATAATAAAATTTAGAGATATAAAATAATTATTATTTTTAAGTTTGTGTGTTATTTTTTAATAAAAGTAAACTTTAGATAAATATTTTGAGTTATTAAAAATTGTAATTTAAAATGCACAACTATCCCAGACAATAACCAAAATCTCAGAGACACACTTAAACTTTTACTTGGTCCTATTACCGTTCTGAACCTATTTTTTCGTAATTTAATACACCTTATTTATTTTTAGCCACACGCTTAAGTTTTTGTTTGTAATACACGTGCGAACCCCACATGTCACGTAGGCAAAGGAGGGGCATTAAATTATAAAAAAAATAAGTTTAGAAAGTGATAAGATCAAATTAAAGTTTAAATATGTCTTTGAAATTTTGATTATAGTTTAGGATGGATACTTGTGCAATTTTCCCTAATAAAATAAACAATATTCCACATATTTCATGATGTGATAAATTTAATTTGAAAAATAAATGATTCTTCTTTTTATCACGAATGAATATGTCGATCATGGCGAATAGATTTTATCCTTTTAAAAGATTCGTCCTTCCACCCACCAAGGGATCAGGTGCAAAGAACCAACTTCCAAGAATTAGATTTTGAAGAGTACATTTATTCCCATAATGTTGACTGGGTATAAAATAGACCCCCTAAATTTCCTCCACCCCTCTTTTCCTCTTCAAACCTTCTAGGGAGAATTTTCCAAAAAATTTTCACTATTAAAAATAGTTTAATTATTCAAAATTCAAGATAAAAGTTTAGAATTTTTTTATATTTTTCTTTTTATTTATTTGACATTTTATATTTTCTATAGAAAGATAAATTACACCACATATTTATAGCTTCACAAATGTTAAGGGCAAAGTTGTAAAAGATAATTAATTCTCGTTTGATTATCTGAATTGACAACTACTCCCTTTGTCCCATTTTAGTCGTCATATTGATACTTTTCGAAAGTCAATGATAATTTTTAAAGTTAAATTAGATTAAATTAATTTAATATTTTAAAATAAATTAGATATTTAAAAACTATAAAAGTATTATTGATTGCAACTTTTTTCACAATATGATCAAAAGATGTATCTTAAAATGTCAATCAATATCTTTATAGTTTAACTCTAAAAATAGAAACTATAACAACTAAACTGGGATGAAAAGAGTATATTGGACAACTATTTTTATTGTAATTGACAAATAAAACAGAAAGGATGGAGTATAATTTAACCTTTTCTAATCTTTAATTTTCAGGCTATTCCGTCCATCCCATTTTATCAAGCTATATTTGATTTGACACGTTATTTAAGAATTTTTTTTTTTAAAATTTGTGGTCTAAAATCATCTATAAATATTTATCTAGTTGAAAATCATTTCATTAACAGTAAAAGAAAAAATTGTAGCTTAAAATTGTTTTTAATTCAACTAAACTAACATTTTTTTTATGACAAACTAAAAAAAAAGGATCATATATAAAATGAGACGGAAGGAATAGTTGTCATGTCCACATTAGCTAACTTTGGAGTAGTCTAATAAAACATATCGAAAAAACTACCCATTTGTAAAAGTCAAACTCAAAACGGAGACAAAAAAAGAGATTTGGAATATATGTTTTGTTTTATGCAGCATAAAAAAATGAAATGAGAACAAACTAATTTTTATCCACTATGGAGTCAAAGTATTTTAATTTGAGTAAAATATTTTGCGCAATAGGCAATGGATCAACCCATTTTATTTTAGTCGACCCTGAATCAGGGAGATACTATCGATATTAGATTTGTTACCTGAACTTGTCGGTTAGGAAATGCAACAGAAACTTAATTTAATTTTTTATGTCATCATGAATTAATCAATTATCTTATCTTAGATTACAGTAAGTTGTGAAGAAAATTTTCTAAAATGATATGGTAATGTGGCTAATTAGTTTAGTTTTGTTATAGAGTTATGTGCAGAGAAGAGTTAATAATGATAGATATATATTTACAGATACTTAGCAACATGGTTTCTGATGGATGTGGCGTCCACCATCCCTTTTGACTTACTTGCCATGTTGTTTACTGGCAAACATAAAGTTGGCATTTCTTACTCCGTTTTAGGAATCCTCAGATTTTGGCGTCTTCGCAAGGTTAAGCAATTCTTCACCCGGTAATTTCTCTTTCACTTGCTTTCCCCTGCTTCATGCTACGTTAAGCAAATATGTACAAAGGCTTTGTCCTATCCCTAATTTTATACTTGGCAGACTTGAAAAGGATATGAGATTCAGCTATTTCTGGATCAGATGTGCTAGGCTTTTGTTTGTAAGTAATTACTTTTACTACTTCAAGAAAAAAGGCTTAATATTGAGAATGATTTATGAATTGAGTGTCCGGCATAAAACAGGTAACACTATTTTCAGTGCACTGTGCTGGATGCCTTTACTACTTGTTGGCTGACAAATATCCCCACCAAGGAAATACATGGTTAGGATCTGTGAATCCCAATTTCAGAGAGACAAGCCTTTGGATTAGGTACATTTCAGCAATATATTGGTCTATCACAACCATGACCACAGTTGGCTATGGTGACCTCCATGCTGTTAACACTGTGGAAATGATCTTCATCATTGTCTACATGCTCTTCAATCTTGGCCTCACTGCTTACATTATTGGTAACATGACCAATTTAGTCGTTGAAGGAACTCGTCGCACCATGGAATTCGTAAGTTAATTTTCAATTGGAGTCCTAACCGGTTCTTGACTTGTATAGGCAGGAGCAAAACTAAGTGCATAGTGTACATGGACATTCAACTTTGGGTGATTTCTCATGGTATTTTGCAGAGAAATAGCATCCAATCAGCTTCAAACTTTGTGTGTCGAAATCACTTGCCTCCAAGACTGAAGGAGCAAATATTGGCTTACATGTGCTTAAGATTCAAGGCGGAGAGCTTAAACCAACAACAACTAATTGAACAACTTCCCAAGACAATCTGCAAGAGTATCCGACATCATTTGTTTTTGCCAACTGTTGAAAAGGTCTATCTTTTCAAGGGTGTCTCCAGGGAAATTCTCTTGTGTCTGGTAAGATGACATTTTTATTTTATGAACCAAAAAGGCTCGATGCATGTTGTTTGTCTAATCTTTCTGATTGCTCAGGTTGCAGACATGAAGGCTGAGTATATACCCCCAAGGGAGGATGTCATAATGCAGAATGAATCCCCAGATGAGGTTTACATCATTGTTTCAGGGGAGGTGGAAATGATTGATAGTGAGATGGAGAATGAGAAGATTGTTTGGACACTGAGATCTGAAGACGTGTTTGGAGAAGTTGGGGCCTTTTGTTGTAGGCCTCAGAGCTACACGTATCGGACCAGGACACTTTCACAACTCTTAAAGATAAGAACAAGTTCATTGATTGATGGGATGAAGAGCAGGCAGGAGGATAATGTCACCATGCTGAAGAACTTCCTTCAGGTTCGTTCATCTTTACTTAGTGATCTTCCAAAAGTGTCAATTCAGAGCTCAATCTTAATATTTACCTATACGGTGATAATTACAGCATCACAAGAAGCTCAAGGATCTAAGACTTACAGACTTGTTCCTTGAAGCTGGGGAAGAAGATTGCGATCCAATCAATTTGTTGAACGTTGCCAGTACAGGAAATGCTGCTTTTCTTGATGAGCTTCTCAAGGCAAGATTAGACCCTGATATTGGTGATTCCAAAGGAAAAACTCCACTGGTATGTTCCATCATGGCCTACATGTAGCCCTCACCATTTTCTCTTATACTGCTTGTGCTACCAATAAACTTGTATCCTAATTTGTCAAACTATTTTCTCTCTCTGCAATGCATCAGCATATAGCAGCATCAAAAGGGCACGAAGAATGTGTAATGGTGCTTCTGAGAAATGGATGTAACATACACTTACAAGGTAAGACAGCCTCAATAATTTCACTGAAATTTTTGACAGGCGAAGTGGAATATGATATCTTGATTATTCCATAAATGGCAGATGGAAATGGTAACACCGCGTTATGGGAAGCTATAGCAGCGAAACAGCATCGCATATTTGAAATCCTATACCATTGGGCATCTATTTCCAATCCCTATGTTTCTGGTGACCTCCTATGTACAGCAGCTAGGAGGAATGAATTAAGAATTATGAAAGATCTCCTCAAACATGGATTACATGATAACTCAAAAGATCGACATAGATCAACTGCTACCCACGTTGCAATAGAAGAAAACAATGTAGAGATGGTAAAGCTTTTATTATTGAATGGAGATGAGATTGATGATACATTGAAGAACACGCTTTCACCGATGAACCTTAGTGAAATGCTTCAAAAACCAGAAGCCGGGCACAGGATTATAATATCTGATGCTGTGGGTGAAGTGGATCATAAGTGGCTTGAACAGGAACAAAAATACAATTATGAAAGTTATACAGATCAATGTACTTTTAGAGTTAGCATATACAGAGGTCATCCTGAGGTCAGGAGAAGTATGCAGTGCAGTGTACCTGGAAGGTTAATAGGGCTTCCTGATTCACTTGAAAAACTCAAGGGCATTGCAGGTACGTTTTCAAGCCAACTATTTTCCATTTTAGTTCTTCCACGACTACACTAAATTATTTGTTTTATAGGCCAGAAGTTTGGATTTGATACAAAAGATGCACTGGTGACAAATGAACAAGGAGCGGAAATTGACTCTGTTGAAGTCATAAGGGATAATGATAAGATTTATATATTTGAATATACAAACTCCATAAAGTAGCATAAGCTGTTGCAGTAGTACTTGAGACTTTGTTCTATTATTTACATCTACAAAATTCAATAAAAGGATTTTACCTCTTCCACTCCCTCACCTCCAAAAGTCGACATTTCATTAGGAGTTCTATTTTACAAGTTTGTGCTTATGCATCTGTCAACTGTTCTTACAAAGTGATTTGTTCTTGCCAAATACCCAACTACTGAGGAAGCATGATAAAACTTGAAGATCCCAATTATATTTCTATGGGTTGAATATGCAACCCATATTTCAACCATGTAAAAAAGTCATTCATCCAAACTACTAAAATATTGGTGGGTTAGCAAAATATGGGTACATTTTGCTGGCACTAATTGATATATTATTGTAAAAGTACAATTAAGCGATCAACTGTTGGAAGCAGGAATGTGGTGTAGCACGTGAAATCACCACTTTGGCTGATAGAAACATAGGGTCCCGTGCATTGAAGATGTTCCTCTTGATTTTCTTTGCATCCATTTACTGGAGAAATCGATATTATTTTTAAATAGTTAAATTTGTGAAAATGAGATTCAAGCCAGGTCTATAGTTGTAGATAGAACTCCTTTCTTTTTCGGCTAAATCGTTTGAGCAACTAAGATTGAAAGAACATAAATTATCGTTAGAATGGGTAAAATGAGAAAAAATAAGAAGAAGATGGAATTGCTTGTATCTCAAAGCTTGATAATAGAGTTTTGTTTTATAATGATGTAGTTCTGTTTTATAAGTGAAGATGAGATTCTCACTTTTTGTATGTAAGTATTAATCATAAGGCTCTAACACCTAATGATACTGGGATGAAAAGACTACTTTGTCCTCTGCAAAAGGCTATTTTCAGTCAGCTCTCACGTACGTCATGCGCCTCAGATCTGGCACTAAGCTCGAGGTTGATTGGTGTAAGACTAGGCATCATGGCAAGCACACACCAGCTAAATAAAGAGCTAGTATAATAAAGAGGAGGCCTTGCAAAAGCGGTGTCATTAATCTCCCAATAATGGAATAGTCCTGGTTATGCAGAGGGAGCATCAATCCCTCAAACATTGGTGACATTAATTATAAGATCGATATCGTTGGTCTAGGGATGTAGGAACCATCGCGGTGATCTAATTCGTCTTTCTTCTAAGCCTAATTACACCCCATACTGTTTGAATACTTGATGAAATATATTTAAAAAGCGAAGAAGTTGATACTTTTGGTGGGAGAATACTTGAAAAGGCTTCTGTCAGTTTCAGAAACAGCCATGCATTAGTGCCATCATTTATGTTCCTCAAATCTCGTTCAACATTGTCTCTCTGAAACTACGACAAAAGGCATGTAGCTCCGAGACCTTAAGGATTACTGTGTCAATGACTAATTTCACACCCTTTTTTAATGAGATTTTTTCAATTTAAGAAATGATATTAACAACAAATTATTTTATTCATTCACGACTAGCCACTTGAAATTAAGTTATGGTGTTCTAAGTCATTTTTTTGAATTCTCAATCAAAAGGAACCGCTTTTTTATTTTTGGTTTCTAAAAATAAAAGACCAAGTACGAAATTTGTTGATTGTGGGGATGACATGAGGCACCCATTGAGTCTCATGGTCTCAACATGATAGCTGTTTGTAATGACCCCTTCAGTGGTCATGGAGAAGCTAGAGGTGAAATGATTTGGGCTAGAAAATATTTGTGTGGTAACTTAAAAATTTTAGACTAGGCCAATATTAGATGATATATGAGTAAGGTAAGGTTTACTAAAATTTGGAAATGGATTGGGGTTAATATCTAAGGATTAATTTTTTTATTAGCCAAAGTGTTAAGGAGTTCATGGGATTATTAGATAATAACTTAGAGTATATAGAACTTTTTTATATCAAATTTTGGGTGAAGGAGTTAGTTTAAGAGAAAATTTAATAAATGACAATTTAGAAGTAGGTTATTGTTAATAATGATAATAGAATCTAATTTTTAAGTCATAGAAATAAAAAAAGTTTCATCAACTAGCAAAACACGCACACACACACAAAATGTGTAAAAGAGATTAACTTCGAAATTGAAATTAAAACAAAATAAATGACCATATAAAGGAAGCTATGAAATGATCATATTAATTGTAACACAAATTTCTGTTTCTGGTTGTAGCATAAGTATTGATTACACATCTTTTTATTTTTGGTTACAACATTTATATTTTACATGTTTTTGTTTTCTTTCATAAATATAAATATTTCATAATTGAACCGATAGTAAATCTTTCAATTTTGGTCGATGCTGTGATTTTGATTTTCAAAATTTTAGGGATTTTTTATTTTTTGAACTTTCTATTTTGTTCGAGATTGAAAAATAGCATGACATCTTATTTTTATTTCTGTTTTGATTCAACATGGTGACAAATGAGATTCTTCAAGTTCGTAAAATTTTGTTCAGTGTTAGATTTAAATTTTTGTTCAATTTTCTTGGTTGATTTGTGTTGTTTCGTAAAAACAGTATATTATTGTTTGATTTGTGTCCATTTTTAAGGGTTTTGTATGTGGATTTCTTTTAAGTATGCCTTCTATAGAAGCAGATTGAGATTTGGTTGGGGGGGGGGTTTCTAGATATCAAGATTTATACTGCACTGATTTAATACGTTTCGCATCTACCAATCGGACCTGCAAACTAGCTAGTTGATATATGTCTTTTGTCATTTCAACCTTATCAACTTCAACATGGCTTAGACTTTCCATGGACTATCGGCTAAGTGCATCAACAATAACATTAGCTTTATCGGGATGGTATAAAATGTCTACATCATAGTCATTTAGTAATTCTAGCCACCTCCTTTATCGTAGGTTTAGCTCCTTTTGCTTAAATAAATTTTGGAGGCTCGAATAATCGGTAAAAACATCGATATGAACTCCGTATGGATATGCCACCAAATCTTTAGGGCAAAAAAACTGCAGCGAGCTCAAGATCATGGATAGGATAGTTATTGTTCATGTTTTCGCAACTGCCTGGAAGCGTATGCAATAACCCTACCATGCTGCATAAGAACACAACCTAGGCCAATTCTCGAGGCATCACAATATATAATGTAGCCTTCCACTCGAAAGAGCCAAGATAGGTGCGGTGGTAAGCCTTTTCTTTAGCTCTTGAAAACTCTATTTACATGCTTCAGTCCACTGAAACTTAGCTGCTTTATGTGTCAATCTCATTAGTGGTGAAGAGATAGAGAAGACTCCCTCAACAAACCACCTATAATATCATGCCAAGCCCAAACAACTACAAACCTCTGTCGAATTCAAGGGTCTCAGCCAGGCCTCTACTACTTCAATTTTCTGGCCATCGACCTTGATACCATCGCCAATAATAACATGGTCAAGAAAAGCTATAGAAGTTAACCAAAATTCTCATTTAGAGAATTTAACATATAACTTGTTGTCTGCAGAGTCTGTAGTATAGGCTCGCAAATGGTCTGCATGCTTAACTTCTGACTGTGAATATATCAAGATATCGTCAATAAATATGATCACAAATTCATCCAAGAATGGTTTAAAGACTCGATTCATTAGATCCATAAAAGTTGTTGGGGCATTTGTAAGCCCAAAAAAATGACAAGGAACTCAAAATGTCCATACCTTGTCCTAAATGTTGTCTTTGGAATATCAACATCCCTAACTCGCAACTGGTGGTACCCAATCACAAGTTGATCTTTGAAAAGTATCTGACACCTTGAAACTAGTTGAACAAGTCATTAATCCATGGAAGAAGATACTTATTCTTAATAGTGACTTTATTTAGCTATCTGTAATCAATACATATCTATAAGGAGCCATCTTTCTTTCAAATAAAATGAAGTGTAGCACCCCATAAAGATATACTTTGGCCCAATAAAGCTTTTATCAAGTAAGTCCTTCAGTTGTTCCTTCAATTCCCTTAGCTCAACAGGAGAAATTATGTAGGGAAGAATGGATATAGGTTGCATATTGGAGAGCAAATCTATAGCAAAATCAATTTTCCTTTCGGGGGCGGGGGATGGGATCCGTGGAAACTCATCCGGGAATACTATCGGGAATTCATTCACAATAGGGTCTGACTGAAGGGTCACCGACTCCTTACCAATATCCCTAACATGAACCAGATGGTATGTACAACCTTTAATGATCAGCTTCCGAGCCCTAAGGTATGAAATAAACTTACCCTTGGGCGAGGCAACATTACCTTTCTATTCAAGGACAAGCTCACCTGGAAAATGAAACTGGACTTGCTTTGCTCGACATCATTGCTGGCATAAAAAACTGCCAACCAATCCATACCAATAACAAAATCAAAATCTAGCATAATCAATTCAATTGAATCAATAGAGGTTTGGTGTTCACTAATTAACACTGTACAAACCTCAATAGACATGAATAACTATAACTGAATCACCAACCGGCATAGACACCTCAATTGACCTCGACAATAACTCAGTTCTCATATCAAGCTTACTAACGATAAATGTAGTAGTGTATGAAAATGTAGAGCCGGGGTCTACTAGTGCATAAAGAGCATGAGAATATATCATCAATATACCTGTGACCACATCTGGAGATGCATCTAAATCATGCCGGTCTATGAGTGCATAAAAGCAATTCTGATCACCAGTAGAACCTGAACTGTCCCATCTACCTCTCCCCCTACTATGACCTTGAGTAGGCTATGGACCTAGTCGGGGAGCATGTGCTGAGGATGAAGAGTCTGCAATGGATTCTAGCTGAGCTGTTGTACCTCTACCTAACCCCGGGCACTGGCTTATAAAATGTCCTGTCTACCCACAATGGTAGCATGCACCCGAACCCTTTCTACACTTTCCATTATGAAGCTTACCACATTATGTACATGGAGGAGTAGGTTGTCTTATTTGTATAGAATGCTCCTGTCGATGGCTCTCAGGCTAGCCAGAATTCTGCCCTGGCCCTGACTGAATATAATGATCAAATCGCTAGCCTTGGATCTGTGATGGGAAACCATCCAGTGACGGAGGTGGATATCGATCAAATAGGGGCGTAATATCACCTCGTGGCTCCCTAAAAGACCCCATAGTATGAGCCTCTTATTCTTCTCCCTATCTCTGTAGGCATATCGAATTCGATGAGAAAGGGCCTCTGTAATCTAAGCAAAATCCTGTATGCGGGAAATATCTACACCATCCTGTAAAGAGGCTATCTTGTAGTCTCTGTTCAAATGATCCCCCAAACCATTCACATAATGATGAATGTTGGCATTTATGGTATGTGCAATATCTTGTGCATATCTAGCCAAAGAATTAAACCTAAGGCTATACTACCTTACACTCATATCCCCCTACCTCAAACTGATGAATCGGTCAAGACGGGCCTCCCGAACCTCTTGTGACGAGTAATGTGCTAAAAATGCCTCAGAGAAGTCCTCCCACTTTGCTGGCGGAGTATCAGGCACTTCGGATCTCTCACGTACCTCATACCACAAGATGGCGACATCATGTAGTCCAAAAGAAGCCAACTCTACAGCCTCGATGATAAAAGTATGAATCACCCTCAATACTCTATACATATGGTCAATAAAGTCCTAGGGATCATTAGTGGCACTAGATGCTATAAATACTGAGGGGCCAAGTAAAGAAACTCTCGTACCTTTGAGCTTTCTGTTTGATCCCTTCTAGCATCTGCTCTCACCTGTTGTTGTCTCTCATGAATAGAAACTATCATAGTCAGTAGCTGAAAAACCTCTGTCATCCCCTGCTTCCCATTCTCTGGTATAGCTGGGGATACTAGATCTCCTTGGACCTTAATAGGTACTGGTGAATCTGGTACTATGGATACTTGAGACTCCTTCTGTGCTTCAACGGGGAATATATTCCCTAACCTAGCAAGGAACGACTAGTACCTTATCTAGGATCCATACCTACCTCACGTTGTGCCATCTCCTGAATGTAGACAGCCTAACAAAATAAAACAAACTACAAAGCATGATTTGGATTTCAAATGTTCGTATAACTTTTCTCTATAGCATGATCTATTAAGTGAAGGAATTGTAACCATCCCTAAATGCCTTGTAGCCTTTAGATTACAAGTGTGGTGCATAACACACCCATAAGAACAACTCTACTAGACACAACATTGTGGACACCCTGGGATACGACTAGCTCCGATGCCATGTTTTTCACGCCCGAAAAGAAGAGGAGGTACGACTGACACTCGATACCATCATCGGCCAAGTGAGCCACTGAACATGCTTGTTAATTAAACTAGGGGCCTAAAAAATTGGGCAGCATAATATCTGAAAAACTAATCTTGCACCACTTAGGTCATGTAGTGATCACCAATAAATCATATACATCAAGATAGGTAAACCAAAATGATAAAGTACTAGTTAGCCAACAAGGCTGCAACAACAGAGGTGCAGGCACACACTATATATACATGCCAGTCCTATGACTAGAGATTAAAGGGCACAAAAAAATCAACCAAAAATAACATGTCCACAATAGCCACTGAGAGAATCACTAACACTATGGACAGGGCCCCAACTATACCCAATTGTACGACAAAAGTAAGCATCCTATGAAAGCTCTAGGAAGATATAGATCTTACCAACTCACAGCTAAATTGTGCTCCTAGTGGAGGGGTAGATCAAAGTATCTACCTGAACCTGTACACACCAAATAAAATGAAGCGTCCCTAGGCAATGGGACATCAGTACGAATAAACATGTACCGCTATGTAAGGCAAAAAGTAAATAACTATAGGAAAAAGGGTAATAGAAATATGACATATAACCAAAACACTATTAACCTTAATAGTCAGCTCAGCCTCCTAGTGATCAAATGTGCATGGTATGCTCGAGTAATCGCATGTCGTGAATACATTTATATAAATACAAATGCATGATATACCCAACCAAATGCTAGGAATGATGGTCCTTTCTAGTAGCTGACTGACATCATATTTGTCAACCTGTGGCCATCTGTACCATATACATATATATAATCATTTGGGCAAATAGTCCCCCATACCTCCAATTATAGCTCGAAGTCCATACATAACGTGCCATATATGATATGAATATTAAATGCACATAGTAGGCTATAACATAAATTTAGCCAATCTTGGCTCATTGTAGACTTATTATCATAGCATCATAATCATTGTCGTAGCATGTACACATGATTCATGACATCTTACATGTCTTTCAATAAGTTTGACAACTTAACTCAATATTTGGAATGAGGCCTTAACTCTGGAAATGTTCATAAATGTGTTTAACATAATGCTATACTTGGTTCCATGTCAAGTGGTAAAAGAAAGCATTTAAAAGAAATCAAGTGCCTTAGTAGTTTAAATAGGAGCATTAAACTGGAGATTATTAGAAATCACATATTACTTTCTAAGTGATTCAAATATGCCTTTAGTATGGAAGAAGGATTGATTATGAATACTACATTCTCCTCATAATCTGCCGTTACTTTTAGTGACACCACACCATAAAAGAGCAATACCTCCACATGTGGACAGGTAGTTGCAGAAAATCAATAAACTGCTATATTGATATTGAATGTCCAGTTTAAGCGAACGAATGGAATACCAACCTAATACCATCATAAAAATAATTTAGCAGCAATTTCAATGCCTTTTATAAAAGGTCTTTCTAGTAATGGAATAGTAAAATATTGCATTTGACATTTTGAAATTTTTCTGGATTTCATGCTAAAAGGAAAGGTAGAGCTCAACCTTAACACACCTTTCCAATGAATGTCTAAATGCCAAAGTTTCTTCACGAGAGTTGTTCCTTACGTCCTAAGCTTCACAATCAGTATATATACGCAACTTACACACACTTATAAACAGTCCATAATTGAGCATAAATGACCAGATTTGCCATAGAGCATTTATGCGAGGAAACATCCATAGAACTTCGTACAAATGATCATAAAAGAGTCCCAAAATTATTACCTAAACACACCAGTTGAAACCTAAAATAACCAACATGAATACCACTTTTTTACGATCCAAAAAAATCCCCAATCACATCTAATAGGAGGGAAAATAATTGCAAAATATAAGACACATATTTCTAGGCATGGAAACAAATTTTAACATTAAAAATTCAAAAAACTTACCGAAATCACTTACGGACCTTGTGGGAGCTATCTCTTTATTTCCTAAACTATTTGAGACAAAAATGGAGTGTTTTGAGCTTTAAAAGGTCAAATTAGCCGATACATAGGTGGGCTTGAACCGACCGGGCCCATGAGCGATTTCCTGCTCAGGCAGTCATGGTAAAATATTCAGAACTTTTTATTTTGAAGTTGGATTGATGTGCGGTTTTGTGCGTTGCAAACTAGACTTGTAAAACTTTAATTTGATAGTTATTGAACATCTAGCTCCTTAGATTTTGGGATATATGTCCTGATATATTTGACCAAAATTTAATAAGGATTTCTTAAAGAAGCTTACGGTGAAGCCAACCTTTATCTTGAAACTTTCTTGATTCTAAAACTTAATATATGACATTTGTGCTATTATAATACCCTTTAAAAATTCATTATTAGCAAATTATACACTCTTAGTCCCATCCAAAAAGTGAAAGGTAATTTAAACCTTTCAAAAAGGACAAGGTGCCACTTGGGCCATTTCTTTAATCCTGAATGTGTATTTAGGGGATTCCTTTGACTGAAAACTTTAAATTTTTGATAATACCACTCATTATCAGCCTTATTATCTTTAGGTTATATCCAAAATCATATTTGTCTTATATAACATGTCACAGACACACACACACACTATATATATATAATATGGAAGACAAGAAACACATGATCTCACAGCTTCTTGTCCTTTGTGCCACACTATTTATATTATGGAAGATAACAAACACAATGTCTCACAGCTTCTTGTTCTTCATTTACTTCATTTTTCCTAATGACATCATTTTGTTCCTCATTCTTCAAATTGGGTGCCGCACTTGGAACCATTCTCACATTTTTGGAGGGTATCATTTTTGCATCCAATTTTCTTTTTTCTTTTTCCAGCAATTTTCTTATTTTTCATCACAAATTTATCCCTCTATTTTCATTTCTTTCCTTAGCTTTCAAATGGAAGACACCCTTTCTTTTCATCCCCCCACTTTGGCCTTTGGCCAGTACTTTCACGTTTTAAATTCAACGGAGCAATGGTGTTCAACAAAAGAGTAATCTTTTCAATCAAAGGTCAATTCTTGTAACATGGCAACAAACAAAAAGTTGTCAAGCTTAACAAAAGGGAGGGTGTTTGGGAAAAGTGGACACAAAAGAAAATCAAAGGCTATCTAAGGTCATGTTCCTAATCTAGACATAACCAAGCTAACACTTCACGACAAATCGAGAAAGTTCTAGGTATTAAAAATAATGCCTTTCAAAGAATGTCTCGCTTCTCATAGAATAATGGCTCCCGAATTCAAACATCAACCACACAACACACATTTGCAACCATTGAGCATATCATATCATAACTCCGTTCTCACTTAGTCAATTCAAAATTCTTCAAATCCATAAGTGGATCATTTTCACTTGAGATACATTAATCAGTGAGTCAATACATGTGCGTCATCCATTACAATATTCAAATCAAAGATATTGGCGATTAATACTCAGATTGCTAAGGGATCTTAGACATGATGATCATTTGTAAAATGATGTTTCATATATGCTCGGATATTTGACAAATCACAACAGATTGAAAAATTTGGTGTACACACTTATAAACTAAAAATACATCAACCACACTTTAAAAGAAAAATGTACTAACTACAACAAACCAAAAGTATATTAACAACCCAAAATAAAAGAGATTGTCTCAAATTTATATCACTAAATATAAAGAAAAACTCTATCCCAATGTCTTAATGTCCAAACATAACATCTCAACATCCAAACATACGATAACATAATCAAGACTCTAACATACTTATCCCTCATAAAAAAATATTATCATTATTGTGTAAGAACAATATATATCCAAAAGTACAAACGTAAGGAGTGAGTTTTAGAGTCTGCTTGTTCAATCAGTTTGTGGTGATGGTTGAGGAGCTAAAGAAGTGGTAACAGGGGCATCAATGCCAAGATCCTGACGAGATGCATCCAAAGTAGGAACAGGAGTAGTGGACTCAAGTGTAACTACTTAAGACTCTAGCTATGCAAGCTCTGGCTCCAACACACTAGAGGATCTGCTCGCCACTATTATCGACCTATCCTGGTGTAATGCTTGAGTGCCTAGAGCAATAATAGCCTCCTCTATCTCTATCAACTCTCCATGCTCCTCCAGAAGTATATCTACACCTAGTGCCCCTTCGTTAGTCTCTGAGAAAGAGACAATGTACTCACTCTCAACCCTAATCCCCAGAGTAACACTTGTAGTAGCCTCAAAAGGGCCATCCATTGAACCTCATAAGGAAGTGATATTGGTGGACTTAAACTCTACAACCTCTGCCACTAATATATCAATATCGGCCTTTACAACCATCAAATCACACTAGCACCACCCTTTTGCTCCAAGGCCTCCAATTAGGTAGTTAAAGCATCCACTCTAGCGTTATCATCCTCTATGCTCACCGTTAGCCTAGCCAGGCCAAAATGCTTCACCCTAAGGAGCTTCCTTTGCTTTTTCTCCTCCTCCAACATAGGGGCCAATATAGCCATAATGAAACTCTCAATCAGTGTTGGAATAGAAGACGTGACCCACACTGCCCAAGTGATGTCAAATTTGGCCAAATAGGACAAATGATAATTTATGGCTGAGTGATCGGGGGTCTGGATACGAAGCTTGAGAATGGGGATGAGAAGGTGAAGAAGATTAAGGGTCTAGAGTAAGAGAGGATGAGGTTATTGTAGGGGAAGAGGGCATATCTAGCTCGTGTGGTGACTCAAATGTACCAGTCTCTAATATTTCAACGTCAACAATCGATGTAGTGTCAACCGATTTCTTCCTCACTTTTTTCCTTTTCATCCCTTTGGAACTCCACCTCAATGCATCTCATATTGGTCGAAGCTGATGGAATGATCTGAGCATCGATCTTTCAGACAAATGGAACTTTGAATTTACTACTTAAGGCTGTGATAAAGTAGAGAATAAAGGGGAAGTCTGCTGCTGTTTAGCCCTTGTTAGAATATCTGAGGCTGTAATTGATCCATGGTTTAGTTTCTAGTGATCCATGATGTACCTAACCAACGCTGCCTTATGATGATGAAGAATTGATTCATTTTGAGATCGCGTCCGGTTGCTACTAATAAAAATGAACCAATATCTAGAAAGAACATTTAACTCCTTCTCAGCAATAACTCCCTCCTCTAGCCATGATGGGGCTGCACTGCTAATCGATGGGGCCAACCACTTTTAGATATCATCCAAATTGTTCTTTTCAATTATGTCTACAAAATCATGACGAGTCTGGAATATACAACCTAATAAGTCATTAATTTTTGTTTCACTACATAAGACAGATACAGTTCGGACTTCCATCATATCAACTAGTTTGGGAATGATTTTTTATCCAGCCCTTTCTCTTAGTTACTAGTCTGGCATATGCTTCGTAGAGCTCACATATCCAACTAGGGACATAAGGATCCTAAGGTGTAATAAAATGTTGGAATCCACAAAATTTTATGGTTTACACACCTCAAGGTACTTGTTGACTACCTCATCCATAGAGATTCTTCGCTACTCTAAAATGGTCCTCAACCCAACAACTTTTAAATGATTGAGGTGGTATTGGTGAAATAGTTTCTCAACTAACTGGGGAAGTTTGGAGGAATGGATCATGGGCTGCCATTGATATCTCTTCAATGGGGCAACATTGTGTGGTTTTCCCCACTAGAGCAGACTCCTGCATAGGCGTCTTTAACCCCGCCTTCTCTTCTTTGGAGTCTGTCCCATCAACATCCAACGACCCCTCTCCTCACTCCTAGGGTCTCTTTGTTCAGTCAATCCTCTCTTACCCTTACCCCATCCTTCTCTACAGAGTCTTAGTTCTTATTATTCTTCTCTACCCATTGCTTTAAGTGTTGCTCGTGCATCTCTAGATCCTCTATGAAAAATCGAGTGCTTTTGGCATGGAATATCTTTAAAACATAGCAAAAACATGTGTAAGAATCAATGATGTGAAAATGGATGCAAAGGGAACCTTCAGAAAAAAGACAGTATAGGGTCAATTAGCCCACCGAATATGTTTGGCACATCGCCAATTTGACCACCGCCGAATGTTATAGAAAATTAAGCTTCAAGATACTATCAATTTTAGCAATGGATGTTACCATTTGACGTAAACCAAATTGGTTCGTTGGTTAAATTCCTTTGACGAATTTGACAGTGTTTAAGGGATCCAAGGTTGTGATGTGATATCAAAATACAACATTTTTGATGCTTAATACGTAGGATTTTGTGTGTTCTCAATGAGATATTTATGAATTTTATGTGTTTTTGTACTTATATTTGCAAGACTATAGGTTAGCCATGATTTGAGAAAAAATTACAGAAGTTGTTGACTTTTTAATGATTTATGAGACCCCTTATGGATTATAGAGCATTCTATGAGTCATAAAGTAGGTGTCGTGACAATTCTAGTGAGAGATGATTTCTGAAGATCAGCTCAATGGGACATGAATATGAGTCATAGGGCATTCCATGAGTCGTATAGATAGGTTTTGTGAAGATTTCCAGTGAAGGACAATTTGACGAAGTGGACATATATGAACATGCAATATGAGTTGTAAATTACTTTACGAGTTATAAAGTAGTGTCGTAGAAGAGAAGTACAAAATCCTACTAGCTGATTACGAGACCCTGACTACGAGCTATAAATCACATTACAGGTCATAGAGAGCTTTCGTGGAATTTTCTAACCAGTTTTCCTAATTTATTTAGGACTTAATTGTAATTACAATAAATAGTTTTTGGGGGAGGATGTCATTATTTAATGTTTTGAGGGTTTGTACTTAGAGAACTCAATACTTGAAAGAGAAAATTGTAAGAAACACTTATGCTTAAATTTGATCTTCAATCTTACGATTCTCATTGATCATGGATTTGCTTGATCTCAATTCAATTGTATAAGTGTCTAATTATATTTTCACAATTCATAATTTCTTCATCTACCCATAGCATGAGTAGCTAAATCCACAACTAGGATTGTGGGAACACTGAAGAACTAACAAAGTAAACCCAGATAATTTGTAATTCTTGGACTGGGGATATGCATATATTAATTAATTCTCTTCATTTTGCATGTTTTCTAGTGGTGCCTAACATTAGAAATTGCCTTGTGTTATTGACTAGACCAAGGTAGTAATGAATAGGAATAAAGATTAATTAACATGATTCGATTGATGTATTCTCGTCTAATCAACCGAACTGGGCCAAGAGGGGGTTGTACTGGGACTTATAGGTAATGATTAGTAATGCATACTATGGAGATGGTCCAAGTCTCATAGTGAAATTCGCCTCTCACCTTTGACCAAAGGGCTTGGTGAACTAAAATTACCGTTCTGCATGCTATACACTAGATAAGAATTTTGTTATCTAGTGATATAAAGTTGGAAAATCATGGGGAACACAATACCCTAGTTGCTCTTTATTATTGATTATCTGTCATAATAGTTAGTTTAGTTTACTTTCTTATCGATTATTGCAACCTCCCCCCCTTGGGGAATTGGGTCGATTAACTACTCGAATAGATTATTGGTGAATTTGTTTTGAGTTTACGGATTCCCTGTGGGTTCGATCCTAACTTTGGTTAGGTTCTATTTCTTGATAGCAGTCACTTTATTCTCTAAAAAGGAGGTGTAACTTAGGTGACATCAAGATTTTGGCGCTGTTGCCAGGGAATGCGGCTAGACGTAGGTTAATTCATTAAGTAATTCAAGTGCTAATCCTTAGTTGCTTTTATTTTACTTTTGTTTTGTTTCTATTTCTTCGCAGGGTGTACGAGTAGTGTCTTCCCAACACTTGGAGTTAACGCAATCCCTTAACTCCACTTGATCTCGAGATCCACCGAACTATAAAAAGAAGGGCCTAACAAAATGCCAATAACGCGGCCAATGTAGCTTTCAATCAATATAATAATGGTGATGATAGGGATGAAATCCCACCTCCTTTTGAGGACATTCCACATCCTTGGGAGTTCAATGCCAATGCTCACTAATGGAATCAGTACAGGTTGAACCCCATGGCTATGGATGTGATTGGAGCTATTATGTTGACACCACTACCGGCAGACACAAAGTTCACAGTCTATAGTGGGTTACTTCAGATGCTGCAGAACCATGGGCTATTTACGGGCTTACCATAAGAGGATCCACATATCCACTTGCACAATGTGGCATTTATTTGAAAGAGTGTGATGGGGACACCGAATCTGTCTATGGATGTTGTGGAACTTCATGTCTTCCCATTGTCTCTCATAGGCAATGCTATATTATGGATTTCTAAGATCCCCCAGAGTTTAGTAACTAGTTGGGAAGATTTACAGAAGGACTTTTTGGAGAGGTACTTCCCTAGATCGAAGAAGCTCAAGTTGAAGGGCTATATTAACAACTTTGAGCAACTTCCTGGTGATTCAATAAGAACTACTTGGGAGCGATTTACTAAATGTCTGAGGAGCATCCTTGATCACAAGATAGTTGATGATGCCTTGGTGGAGATCTTCTACCATGCCCTTGATTAGAACAGTCAGGCTTGTGTTAACACTATCATGGGGAACATGTTTCTAGACCAACCATTTGCAAGGATTGCTGAGCATATGGAGCAAGTGATGAAGATGAATCGTACATGGGATAGCAGGATAGAGTTTCCATAAAGAGTTTATGTGCTGTCAGTGTGGGTTCAGAGCAAGCCAAAATTAATGAATAAATTATGCAACAACTTGCTTAGCTTGCACAACCATGGATGTGGTAATCAAATAGAACTAAGAAAGAGTGAAGGTTATGGTTCACTAATGCCCATGTGCACCTAAATATGAAGAGCCTTACTATGAGAAGGACACATGTTTTGTGAATGATCAGACGGGGGGTTTTTGGACCAATGCCTAAGGGTCCAATAAGGACTATTGGCACCAAGGTCATGGAAACCAAGTTCAAAACTATGGTAGAGATGGAGATTTTAGAGACAACCGTAGTGATTACTATGATAGGAACATGGGTCTAGATGCAGATTGGGGTTATAAAGAAGGCTTCAGAAATGGTCCTTATGTGCCACCAAACAACCGCGACGCTGGTACAGGAAATTCCAGAATTAAAGAGATGTTTAACCACCTGTTAAAGAAGACTGAGACATAGGATGAGACTCTAAGGGGCATGAAATTAGATATTTCAAGCATAAATCAGAAAATAGAGTCCTATTCTGTGGCTATCAAATAGCTTAAACAACAGTTTAGTCTAGTGTCAACTAAGTTGAATCAGCATAAGGAGCGTACATTACCTAGAAACACAATGCAAAATACTAAGAATGAAAGGCAGTCTATGGCTGTTAATACTAGGGTGGCAAGAGCACTATTGATCCTCATATGCCAATTGATGAGAAAGATGTTTATGAGGAGATGGTTGCAGCTAAGGATGTGGATGAAGGAGATGATCGTGGGAAGGATGGGGTGAGTGAAGCAGCTGAACTGTCATATAAGTTTAACACCGTCCCTAGGCCTCCTCCTCCTCCCCTTAAAGAATCAAAAAGAGGGAGGAAGAAGGCAAGTTCAAGCACTGTCTCTCCATGCTTAAGTAACTATCTATCATTATCCCTCTCATCGAGGCTTTGGAGAAAATGCCAGGCTATGCAAAGTATATGAAAGACTTAGTCACCAAAAAGTACATTATAAGTCAGGAGCTTTCCCAAAAGCTTCAACATTGCAGTGTTATCACTACAAAGTCCTTTGCTCAGAAGTGTGAAGATCCAGGAGCTTTCACCATACCTCGCACTATAGGTGATGTGGAGTTCGCAAGGGCACTATGTGCTTTAGGTGCCAATATCAATCTGATGCCCCTTGTGGTCTACAAGAAGCTTGGATCGTGAGCCCCTACTCTTACTAGTATGCAATTGTTAATAGAGGATCGAACAGTGAAGAAGCCTATGGGGATACTCTATGATGTGCTGGTTAAATTTAAGAAATTCATATCCCCTACAAACATTTTGATTATAGATTGTGAGGTTGACTTCGACGATCCAATCATCTTGGGAAGACTATTCCTAGCCATTGGACGAGCTCTAGTGGATATGGATGCTGGTCAGCTAAAGTGTAGATTGAATGATGAAGAAGTTATCTTCGACATCCGTTAGTGCATGAAACATCCAGATGAGCTCAAGAGTGAAGTCTAGGCAATTGGTGAAGTCTGAGTAACCAATTTGCCTAAGTCATGCCGCGACAATAAATCAGGTGCTCCTTGGGAGGAAACTCAAGGGTTTCGATGTTATAGCATAGGTATAGGTGTATTTCCAGTTTATGGATTCATAGGTAGTTGTTTTGTTTTGTTTTGCTTGTAATTTTGGACAATGGGTTGGTTGCATATAGGGTAACAGTGTATTGTATGAAGAGCATGCAGGTATAGGACCAAGTTAACAAATTTGGCTAAGAAAAACATTAGGTTAAGTCTCTACAAATGGGTCTATGAGTCGTAAAGCAGTTAATGACTCATACCCCATCTTGTAGAGATTTCCAGTGAGCAAGAAAAATATGCACTCCAATCCACGAGCCAACTTTATGATTCGTAGATCAAACTACGAGTCGTGAATGGGGTACGTGGACCCCAGGTAAGTCTTCTGAAATTTTTGTAAGTATGGAGAGTTGTAATAAACCATGAGTTACGAGCCATAGAGCCATCTACGACTCATAATTAGGGTTTCGTAGACCCAGGCCCAGTAAATTTTCAGACGAATCAGTAAAGCATAAAAAGAGGGGTCAAATTATTTTGACCCCCATTTGACGTAAAATTGACTGGCTAACCTAAGATTTCCCTTCCCCTCTAATTTTTGACCATCGTAACACTTTTTCTTGTGAGATTTTTGGCAAACCTAGGACTTTTCTTCTCAGTTACCTCTTTCAACCTCTTCATCTTAACCTCAATTCTTGGTAAGTTCTTGGTTTAGTTTTAACCTTTAGTTTATCTTGTTTTTAATTGATTGATTTGAAAATCTTATGGGGCATGATGTTTAGACATGGAACCTTTGTTGAATTTTAAATGTGTTATGTGAAATTGGGTTGCCCTTGGTTGAATTGATTAATTGAATCTGGAATAGGGTATTTTGGCCTTGTGATTATTAATTGTTGTGCCTATTGAACCATCCACCATGTTTACTTGAATGATATTGAATGAATTGTGTTTTTAGAATTGGTGGGTGATGGCATGGGTATGTGATTTTGTGTAATCCCAATAGGAATTGTTGGAACCGTAGGAGAATTCATAATGATTTTCGATGGGGTATGTATGCCCAAAATATGTTAGGGGATAGGGTTGTATTATTGAAACCATGTTGGTGCTTGTATCCTTGCTTTGATGTTGATAATTAGTTGTTGAAAATGTCTTTTGGGGTCCGTGTGATGGACTTAGAAACTCAGGTGTCTGAGATTTCCGGTCCACAAGTGGCTTTTATGACCCGTAGAGCAATCTCGAGTTGGAAGTGCCCCTCGTGCAAAATTCCAGAAACTTGATGTTTCTGAGTTTTTATCAGATGAGACCTTTTAGGAGTCATAAATTACTTTACGACTCGTAGATAGGTCTTGTGGTCCTCTACTGAATTTTAGTACTCACTGGAGTTCTATGACCCCAGCTTATGACTCGTAAGCAACATTACAAGTCGTACCTGGTCTCGTAGACTTTTCCAGTAAAAAAAATTATTCTAAACCACTGGCTTATGAAGGATTTTTATGACCTGTAAAGGTGCTTTCGTATAGCCTATCTGCAACTAATCTCCGATGAATTTTGCATTTCAATTCTTGAATGGTGAGCTAACCATGGTGTGTATATGTTGATGTTTTAGGTATTATTGCTCCCAAAGCTAAACGTTCAGAGATCAAAGCTATGAGGAGGAGGCTTAGGGATTAGCCTTTAGATGACGAGCATTCGAGTGGGGAGCAGTCCCCTCAATCTAGTGGCCCATTAGAGGTCCTTGATGTCAGATCGGACCCAAATATTAGAATACCACAGACTAGAGCCATAGCTAGATCTGGGCGTACACATGCTCCGGTTGCTAGTCCTTCTCGGTTTGAGGAGGGAGGTAGTGACGAGGGAAACATTCCAAAGATGACTCCATCCGAAGAGGAGTCCAGCTCTGAGAAAGGAGAAGATACCGAGTCGTCTGTCGCACTATCATCATCATCATCACCGGATGCCCTCACCAACTGGTGGTGCATCGAGGGCATGAAGGTGATATACTTAGAGGGCGTGCATCTGAAAGAGCCGGGCAAGACGACTCATCCTATTTGTAAGGAGCCCAGAGTGATAACTGATGGACTTAGTGGTGTCCCTAGTCTCTAAGACACGATGATATGGTACAGGCTTTAGTGGCTGACAGAGTCTCTTGGACGGTAGTCCCTGACTATTGTGAGGGAGTTCTACATATCTTTAATAGCTTCCATCCAGCTCAGTCTTCCTAAGGGGAAGAAAACTCTTGCTCAGACCAAGTTGACAGAGACACGAATAAGGGGTGGGCAGGTCAACATATCAAAGGAGACTATCTGTCGCATGTTATTCAGTCCCGAGTACCGTGCCCCCAGATCTATAACTGATTTTGATTATCGGCTAGGGTAGACTCGAAACACACTTATTATAAAGGGTCTTGAGCAGAGAGCCACATTACTGAGATGGGTGGCAGGGTTCATTGCAGAGCAAGGTTTGAAACCTTCTTAGGTTACCATTCACACGGAGCCGATTATCAAGGGTTCCTCAGCTTCCCTGCCAAATTTTGGTGGGCTATTCCCCGTTCACGCATCCGATCGATGCTCATTGATAAGACTTTGATGCCGGAGTGTGCAGTTTTGGTAGCCATCATCTTAGCTAGCTATAATATTGACTGGGCCCATCTCAATGCCGAGCAGATAAGTGAGGCTTCACTGAAGAGGGCTACCTCCATCCCCTTCCCGTGTTTGATCTACAGGCTCTATTTAGAGTCTAGAGTGAAGATTCTACACCAGCTGGACTGGTTAGTCTCCCAACACACCTTGGAGCCCAGCCTGAGCAAGATTGATGAGGACCCGGTGGCACTCAGGCAAGCACATCCTCCACCTACGTCTGAGATGTTCACCCTAGCGCCAATATCTGAGGGTTCAGAGATTGACACCACCACTATCACTGCTACTACTGAGGAGAGGCCCCTGCAGCTCGAGGTAGTTAATAAGAGGGGTCCCAGTATTAACGATCCTACACCAGAGGCCACTAATTCACAGGCTACTACCGCAGGCATGATCTTCATGTTCGCCATTTCTATACGGGCAATGGCGCTGACGTTAGCTCATGCTGAGACACAGTTGACTCAGCTTTTTTAGTAGATTAGGCCATAGGTCCAGTAGGCTAGTTCAGACTCAGGGGGTTTGATTTAGGCATTCGCGGTCGCTGTAATTGAGGACCATATTTCTACCATGGACACCCGTATCAACACCTTCGAGGAGCGGGTACAAAAGAGATTGGTCGAGGCTCGGGCTTTTTATTTGTTAGCCATACAAATAGAGATCCAACAGCTGAGGGATGACTTGATAGCATTACTACTAGCACAATCACACTACCAGAGATGACATCTCCGGTGCTAATGTTTGACTTATTTGCTTCTAACAAGCCTACCAATTCTTCCCTCAGGAAGAGACCTTGCACAGATGAGGATCCAGAGTATAGAAATATATGTGTGAGGAGGTTAGAGGAGAAGGATCTGGAGCTTGCCATGAGGGATTCGAAGCGTGAGAAGGCAATGAGACAAGCTCGAGCGACATAGCATATGGCGGATGCTAGCCTCTTTGGACAGAGTACCACTACTGAACAGACTACCCCGCAGGTGAAGGGTGTCCAAACCCATCCATAGACTGGCGCTTAGGCGCCCAGGTATATTTTCGATCCCTTATATTCTATTTTTGATTAATTTTGTACATTGGGGACAATGCACATCTTTTTCGATGGGGTGTAGGTAGTTATGGGCCTCAGTGAAGTCTGAGTTGCTTATGGTCCATAACTACCCTAATTTTTGATCCCGGGATGTTCTTTCCCGTGTTTTTTTTCCCTGTGGATATTTGATTTCTATTGAACCATCATGATTTGGATGTTTAGATAATATGTGTAGCATAGAGTACCAATACTTAGGGCATATAGCTTGCTTTTGTGTTTTGTTTTGAAAAATGATACCCACCAAAAAGTTTGATTAGTCGTTAGATAGTAACCATGCATGTTAAGGTGTTTGACAATATTTGTTCTGATAAGTGAGGGTAAATTGAGATAGAAAGAATGATCTGTGAGTTTTTTATTGATAATGTATGCTGTGCCATGAGCGTGTGAGCTTATTTTGCTAAATTCATGTATTTTATGCTAATTCAGAACTTGCCCTGTTACTCTAAGTTGGATTGTAGATTAAATGGATTAGGAAAGGATCTTAGGTCTTTTTTCTTAAATAGTCTACTTTAGCCTAAAAATAACCAGCCAAACGATGATATATCCTTTCTTCCAAATATTTGAGACTTACACATACCAATTCTTTATAAACACCTAGCTAACCTAGCCTTATCTAGTTTTTCCTTGAACATTGGGGAACTTAACTAAGGCAAAAAAGCCTTAGTTGAGGGTTGCTACCAAAAGTGGATCTGGTTCAGAGGATAGATATTGTACACCTCAACATAGGCTGAAAGCCTAAGTTGAGAGTGGCTGATTTAAGGGTAAAAGATTAAAATAAGGGGGAGAGCTAGGAATGAAGAAGAAAAGAAGAAAAATCATCTATCGGGTCCAAGAAAAATAAAAGGTACCTTAGATTGAGCTAATATAAGGCCCTAATATCTAAGCCTGAATGCCCCCTGAGCCATCATAAGCCCATGTGGTACACCCACACACAGTCAGGGTGTGAATAAGTGAGTGGATCCAAGGGTAAGTAATTACGGGCCTCGCTCTAACAATCACAAGTCAATTGGGTCCTCTACCCTGTGCCTTGATGTCACGCCAAGATACACTTATATTTCAAGGTCAAAGCGATCGTCAATAGTAAAAATTCAACCAAGATTAGGGTTGAATTCCACAAGGAATACGGGGCTTTGACAACTTGGTTCACCAATAATCAGTTCAAATATCAAGTAACTCAATTCTCAAGAAAAGAAGGGGGGAGGGATTTGCAATGATCGATAGAAAATTAAACTAAACTAATAATAAGGAGAGACAATCAAATTGGAGAGCAACTTGGGTAATTGTGTTCCCCATGATTTACTTACTCAAACAACCCGGATAACACAACCTCAATTGGGACATTGCATGCAGGACGGTAATTTAGGTTCTTCCATACCTCTTCTGAAGATGAAGGCCGAATTTCACAATGAAGTTTGGCCGGTTATCAAAGTGTGCCAAACTAACCATTACCTATTGTCCCAGTCAACCTCTCCTTGGACGGGTTAGGTTGATTAGATGAGAATACATCAATCAAGTTCTATTAACCATTCCCTTTTCCTATTCATCACTACCTGGATCAGGATAATGAAACTTGGCGGGTTTCAATGTTGGCCACCATTAAACAATATGCAAAATGAAAGGAAATGACAAATACGTGCAAATACTCAACTCAAGAAGTGCACATAATCTGGGTTTTCTAAGTTAGCTACTGATGGTTCCCACAACTACAAGTTGTGGGTTTAGCTACTCATGACTTGGGAAAATAAATCAATAATGAATGAAGAAGACATAGTTAATCACCTACCCAAAGAGAATGAAGAACAATAAAACCCACTATGTATATAGAATCACAAGCTCGAAAGATGAAGTGAATCCACAAGTGAATCTAATCTCCAAATTTGAGTCTCCAAAGATAAAACCCTAAGAACTAATCACTATTCTCACTCAAAAACTCTCTACAAAACTAAAAAACTATAAAGGCTATGTTCAAAAAATCTAAAATATGCTATTTATACTATTTATAAGTTATTCCCTAAATTAAATGAAAAAACTGGTTGGTGTCTGCTATGGCTCGCAGTTACGAGTCGTAGTGTGCCCCATAAGTCGTAGTTGAGCTTTTGTGGTCAACACTTTGCATTTGGAATTCACTGCTGCAGTACGCCTCTACAATTCGTAGTCTGGATTATGACTCGTAGTAACTTCTCGTAGTCCATACTTGCATTTCTTGGTCCAATCTTGATCAACATTGTAATTCGCTACAAGGCCACCCTTTACGAGTTGTAGAAGGGACTATGACTCGTATCTGAGACTCGTATGGCTGAACTCTAAATTTTTAAATTTTGCTTTTAAACCCTGGAATTTGATACAAGACTTCCTCTACGACTCATAGAGGGTCCCATATGGCCTAAAAATTAGCAAACCCTGCAACTTTTTCCAAAATTGGGCCAACCTGTATTTCCTACAAAAAAAAAATACAAAAACATATAAAAACCATAAAAGTCGCATTGATAACACACAAAATCCCAGGTTTTAGGCATCAAATGTGATGTATTTTGATAGAACATCAACACCCTCAACTTCGAATTGTTGCTTGTACTCAAGTAATGACTCAATCTATAAAGATAATAAAGCAACACATAGCGGCTACTCAAATGGCATATACCAAGATCAAATCCAACACAGGTACCCATAACAACTTTTCAAAACAAGATTCTATAGATAATAATTAAACTACAACATATTGATACATTTGAATATCCAACTATGATAAGTTAAGGAACATCATCAATTCACACTTACTGAACAAGTGAAATACTTACCATGTAATGCAAATGCCCTCACAAAAATGAAATCCCTTTTAACCCTTAATAATGCTTTCACAAGTTGATCATGGGACTTTGCAAGTATACTCACTCTCACAAATGACATTCATGCATTATGACTAATACCATAGGATTTTCCATATACTCATAACCTGGACTGTTGATTAATTGGGTTAAGATCACTTTAGGACTTCATAAACTTGTAATATAGGGTCATGGGGCTTTGGTATGACATTTTTGATAAATTAATAACTAAAGGTCAACCTTGAACCACACTTTTACACACGTTCACCTCAACAACTCAATCATACTCAATTTATTCTCCCTTCTTTTGCATTTTCAAGCTTTTCCCGGTACTTTCTCTTCATTTTTTAGCTTATGCCTTATTTTCAAACTTATTTTGCTCTTTCAGCTCAGGCTATGGCATCTTTTCTCTTTTTCTTTTACCCGGTACATGACTTTTTACTCTTTCTTTTATTTCCAACACACCATCACATTTTTTCTATCACACCACAACATAGGCCACCCTCAACTTAGGCTTTTAGCATGCGGTGAAGTACACAATATCCAATCCTCAAACCAGGGCCACTTTTGATATCCACCCTCAACTTAAGCTTTTTGCCTAAGTCAAAGTTCACAATGCTCAAGAATAGAACAGGGCCAATATCAAGGTATATGAAGGCTCACACATTAGGAACAAGGGATAAAATCTTTCATTTTGTTGGTCATTTAAGGTCAAAGTGGACTAATTCAAAGAACAAGGGCCTAAGATCCCTTCCTAGTCAAAATAATCTCTAGTCCAACTTAAAGTAATAGGGCAAGTTCTGAATTAGGACATAATGCATGAACAGAACAAAATGAACTCACACATACGTGGAATTGCATATATAGCCAACAAAAACTCATAGATCATGCTTCATGTATCAAATTGTCCACTTAATTAGAACAAATATTGCCAAAATCATTTAAACATACAAGGTTGCAATACAATTACTCAGAAATTTTGATGGGTACCGATTTTCAAAATTTCATAAAAGATAAAGAACCAAATACGTACTGTAAGTTTAACTACTATATACTACATATCTAAGACATACTACACATGCTGGTTCAACAAAACTTAGATATCCACGAGGAAAAAGAACATAGGCAAGAAAATCTCGAAATCAAAATTTGGGGTAGTTATGGACTAAAAGCTACTCATACTTTTCCCTAGTCCATAGCTACCCACGCCCCATCAAAAGAAATGTAAATTGTCCTCAATGTATAATATCAAAATCAAAATAAATACAAAGGGTCAAAAAAAAAAAACAAACACATCTTGGTGCCGAAGCACTGGTCTCTGGCTGCCTCTGAGCATCTCCTTTCAAAATGGTAGTGCACGCCACAGCCACACTGGATAAGCCGATACTCAACAATCTTGAAATGACCCAAAAAAATGTCCGAAAATGTGCCTCAGAAGTGCCAAGAATCGTGATTTTCATATATCTCAAAATTCATGCGTTTTATCAAAAATTCTACTTTATATTCTTGTTCAAGGGGTAAAATTATGTGGGAAACGTGTCAAAACCTGATTCAAGAGCAACCGTAGCAAAATTTAAAAATAGCAAAAATGCGATTACCAATGAGCTAGCGTTCCCTAGGCGCGATGCGCCAAGGGAACGCCAGTGTGTATTTTATGACCAATTATTTTTTGTTCGGTCCAACTGTTTTGGGTCTTGGGCCTAAGTCTTTTCGTACGTGAAAATACCTATACTTCGCCATATTTAACCTTCATATCATCCAAGACATTCCCCAATACTCTCTCAAACACTTAGACAAATATTTCACTAAAGATTCAATTGTCCAAATCTCTTCAGGATCTTAATCAATTCATCCAAAATTCAAGCCTCTATTCTAATCTTAATCAAGAAATTCTCCAAAGCCAAGGTATGTGGGTTTCATTCATGGGTTCTTTTTCCTCGTGAAGCCCAAGCTTCCTTTTTACCTAAATTGTATAATTTCAAGTTGATTTACTTATGGGTCTTATTTATTATGAATTAGACTGTGAACATGTTGGGGTTTCATGAAATTGTGACTGTTTTAGCATGTTTGAACTACGAATCTAAGATCCATTGTGGGATTTAATGAAGAGTTTTGTTGTATATTTCTTAAAGGTGTTACCAAGTATTGATGCATGGTTTTACGTTGAATTTTATTGAATGATTTTATTCCTAAATTGCATGGGTTTACACTAACACTACACACTCGCTAAGTGTTTGATAAAATATCCGGTTATGGTTTCTTTAGGAATTGAAGGTCCAATGCATGTCTTATGAGTTGAATGACTTTATGATAATGAAAGAAATGTATGTATATGATATCCTCCCACATCTTATTGGGAATCGACCATGCCCCACTCGGTGGGTTGTGAGCCCGGGTAACCATGTTGAGGAGTTTGTACTTTGATTACCATGTCGAGGGGTTTGTACCTTGACAATCAGGTCGAGGGATTTGTACCTTGATAACCGGATTGAGGGGTTGGTACCTCAATCACCATGGGTAGTAGGGTGAGATGCTCCGCCAACAAATTAAGGGGTTGGTAACTCAATCACGATGGGTGGTAGGGTGAGACAATCCACTAACCAATTGAGGGGTTGGTACTTCAATAGATTATGAATTCTATAATGATGGTCTCTTCTTGCACATATATTGTGTTATGTAAGCATGATTTACTTCTAGCATCTTCCATGCATGCCATATTGTTATATGCTACTCATTGCCTTTGCTTATGCATTTCGATTATGTTGCTTATCTATTGTTGCATTATATCCTATATACTTTGTACATTCAAATGTACTAACACATATACTATGCCTAAATGATATCACCATGTAGGAACCAGTGCCCCAGTTAAGCATCTTCCTCCACATGGGTAGTACGAATTCTCTAAAGCTAGTTGGTGAGTCCTCCTTTCGGGGGATAATGTCTATGATCTCATGCTATGTACTAAGACTATATTTCTTTTATGTATGTATTGACTATGAAGGTGAGCCCAGTTGCCTGTCTTGACCCCCGCTCTTATCTATGTTTTGGAGGTGTTATTGGTCATGTTATTTATTGAGCCTTGACTCCCTTGTTTTGATGTTTTTATTATGAAAGTTTACCTTTAGCCCCTTTGCCCTTATTTCTAATCTAATTATGTTGTTTAACTACTTCTGCGATCAATGATATGTAATGATATGTTGAGAGGCTTGTTTGGGTCCCTTCGGGTTCTCCATTCCCCGTGTCACATCTAGGCCCTAGGATTGGGTCATGACAAATCTATCTATCTCATGGGCTTTCCTCCGCTCTTCTTCTTCTCTCGATTCCCTCAAGGTTCGCCCTAGCTCATCCTTGTCTCTTCCTCATCAATATTGGAGGTCTTCTGATGAACATGCTACTCCTCTGGATCATCATCGTCGTCAATGGGTCTCTTTTTGAGAGCATGCTATGGGTGATCCTCCGAGGTAGAAAGATCACAATAGTGGCTCCTCTAACGGTGCAGACTCGATAACTATAGCTGGAGCCATTAATGAGGAAGTCAAGTTAGCCTTAAACTTTGTTAACTCCTCACAAAAGGCTGACAAGTCTTCTGGCCAGGCCTCCGCTAGTCTCTTCTGTACCCGCTCCTTAAAGGCATCAACATGGGCATCCACCATAGCAATACGCTGGTTAATTGTGGAAGTAGTGAATGCCTTGCATCGAGCCTCCGATTCCTCAATGATCTATTGGATCGATGGCCTATTGTGCTACATAAGCCGAGACAACTAAGCCTCAGCACATGATAACCTCTGTACCATGGCCTGAAAAGCAATCACAAACATATTAGCCATGCCCAGTGTGGAAACCTGTTATGTAGAAACCTCTGGTGCAGGTGCAGCTGAAATGGGATCTCTTTCAATGTCAATTGCCTCAAGCTACTGTGGTCCCTCATCAGTAGTAGCTGCTGGAGTAGTAGTGGTGGCAGTCGTCGAACCTCCAACCTGTGGTTCTTGCATGTCTGGCTCAGGCATGGGAGGAGGTTGAGCCCGTTAAAGTGCCATGGGGTTCTCATCAGCCTTAATCTGGTTGGGATCTTGAGTTTGGAGGGCCGTAACTAGAGGATCCATCTGAAGTAATATCTCCACCTTTGCTGCTATGCAGACTAGATCAAAATCGGGAATGACATGCATGTAGTCCTCATAAGCGCTAACTCATGTATCTTTGAAGCTATAAGTCTTGCCCAATCGTGTCATAGCTAGCTAAGATCCTGGCTACCAAAACCGCTCTCTCTGACGTAAGCACAGTATCCATCAAAGTAGGTTGGATTCGAGATCTGACAGTGGCCCACTAAAACTTAGAGGGGAAGGAGAGGGAAGCTTTCACAATAGGCTCTGAATGCATCGTGACCCATGTAGGCTCTAGACCACACTTGGCAATGTGGTTGGAAACCTACCTCAGTAACTCTATCTGTTGTACCATATCTTTAGCAATCATAGCTTACCTAATCTATCTTAATCAACGATCAAACTTAGCTGTAGAACATGGTGCTCGGTATGTGGGACCAAACTGTACATGACAGATTGTCTCCTTTGATATATAGACTCACTGATCTCTCACCAACACATCTCACTATCTTGGTTACTCGAGAGGTTTCTTCTTTTTAGGAATACACTAAAATATGGTCGTTGCATAGGCTGCATAGAATTCCCGCACCAGGACCAAAGAGTAACAATCCATCTTAGCAGCCAATCACCTGAGCCCATTCATTTCATAGCCTCCTCAAATACAGCGACATGGCTCAGTGTTGTATCAATCAACTGGGGCTCCTCGTAAAATGACAGTACGATCTTCTCTTTCCCCTTTGGTTGTAGGCTCTCATCAAATATAGTCTTCATCCCCTTAACACCCCATCGATGAGTCAAAGGATTTGGTGTTGAGGAAGTGGATGGGGCAACTAAAGACTGAGCATCCTCTCTGACCTGGGAGGCCTCTTCGAAACTAGACTCCATACCCGACGGAGTCCTCTGTGATGTCCTCTGCTCGGACTCATCCTCACTACCCTCCTTATCAGACTAGGAGGGGCTATCTTCTCGAACTCGAGTCTGAGTAGCTCATACAGCGGCTGCCCTCGTCTGAGTCACCTCAGCCTCTGGATCAGAACTAACACTATGAAACTCAATAGACCCACTCAGTTGGGCCTGATTATCACCCGATTGCTCAGTTTCATAAGGTTCGACAAGAAGTCTTCTTTTAAGAGAGTTAATAACTGCATGCTTACCCTAGGGGGCCATGATAGTTGAAAATGATTATAAGTAACCCGTAATTATCCCCAAGCAAACAACAAGAGTCAAGTATGACTCGTAGTTGGGACTACGAGTCATACTTTGACCTAATTATCCACATGTGCATGATAATTTTAAACACTGGATTGAGACATGAGACACATTTACAACTCGTAGACTTGGCTACGAGTCATGGACCAGTCTCGTACAGGGTTCCGAGGACCAAATTTAAAATAGGCATAAGTTCATGAGTCCAAACTACGATTAGTAGAGGGTCTTATGACTCGTAGATGGGTCTCGTATGTTTAGTAATTGGGAATTTTAGGCCATTATAAATCCTACAAGAGGCAACTATGACTCATAGACTCATCTATGAGTCGTAGAAGACTTCCGTAGGAGGAAGCAACAGGTACCTGAAGTACTTTAACTCACTACATGGACCTTACGAACAATAAAACACTTATTAACCAGCATCAAAGCAAGAACATAACATTAATATCATGAGCACAATTTAACCTTAATCCTCAACATGGTTTCAATACTAATTCTACCCCATCAACAAAGATTTAGCAATCACTACACATTCAAGTCAAAATCCCCCCAAATCAGTCGTACATGCACTCATATAACCACTCCCAGATCATATAAAATAAGTTTATCCAATCATATACTTATAATTAATTTGAGGAAATGATTTAATAAGTACATTACGAAGTTATCAACCTGAGATTTCAAATACATCATCATATCCCATACATTATCATGTACAATGCCCTTGCAATTCACTGAACATTCATAACCCAACAATACTCATTTGATCAACAACAAACAAGATAGTATGGTCATCCAATTATGATAAAGATAGACAAATCCTTCAACTAAGGGCTAACATAATGAATTCTATTCAAAACTATCCTATCTCCTATTTCTCAATTTCAACTCAAACAAGAGGAACAAGTCTTGGTATTAATTTCATCTCAATCGCCATTCAAAACTTCCAAACCAATGAAATTTTTTAAAGGTTAAAATAAACCAAGAGGAATAACTTATAAAGAGAAAAACTTAAGGAGGAAAAATGGATGGACTGATGTTCAAACCCTAGCCGCCAGAATTCTTGCCGAAAATTAGGGTTGGAGTGCTGGAAAATGATTAGGAAAAATATTGGGGGGAAAATCGGGGTAATTTCTTGATGATTAGGGTTAAAAATAGGGTCAAAATGATTTTGACCCCTATTTGTACCCTACAGGGGCACAGTTAAAAATTTTCCAGGTTAGGTCTATGAAACCCCGATTACGAGTCGTAGCTCGACCTACGGTTCGTAGGTCTTGGTCTCGTAGACCATTCAATGCTTAGAAAAATTTCAAAAATATACATGGTTGCTATGAACCCCATTCACGACAAATATCTTGGACTATGAGTCGTAAAGTTGATACATAGATAGAGTGCCAGCTTCATCTGATCACTATAACCCTCTTAGAGTCAGGACTATGAGTCGTAATATGCAATACGACTCGTAGGCCTGGTCGTAGAGACTGCTTCAACTGCAATTCTCTACAATTATACCATTTTGCTCAACATATTCAAAATCCTCTAAAAACACACCATTGTCCCAAAATACAACTAATCCAATGTCCAAAAACAACAATCAACATACAATCAAAACACTACCTAAGAATCCACAAAATGAAAATCAACTTAAAATCAAGCAGACCATCAAAATCTCTTAGGTTACCTCCCAAGTAGCACCTGATTTAACGTCATGGCATGACTTAGCTATCTTGGGTACTCAGAATTTCTCAAGGTTTGGTGAACCTTCTTCACCAAGATTTCCCTTTCTCAACACGCTACTCAGAATTTGCTTAACCTATTCTGAGAACTGTCCGCATTGACAATTCAGTTGTTGAATTGCTCCCGAATATTGATCAAGTTTGTAGTTTATATTGATGATGTCAAACTTGATCTCCCTCAATAACTCTTCTTGTGCATCTATGCTTCTTACCAACTGGGCAAACATGTCTTCAATTCTGGAATCTCGGTTGCTTGATAATGATGATGTGGTAACTTAAACCACATGCCCTTACCATTCTCTTCCTCTTGGCTTGTATCCTTGGAGCATGTTTCTTGCATATGTTTCACTAACCACTCCAAGTTTCCTTTGTTTTGCTCAAGTTGTTGTAAGATTTCAGAATTTATCCTCTCTTGCTCAAAATTTCCATTAGAGACTTCGATGTGACTAATTGATTTCTCCCGTGTAGGTCTATATACACAGTGAATAGCATCTTACTTGTCCATTAGTTTAGCAACTTCTGCAAATGATTTACTTAAGAATGATAAGTATTCTCCCTCTATTAGAGCATTTCCATAAGCTTGTAGTTCTGGGTTCAGTGCTCGATAAAAGCTTTCCACTAATGTTGAATCTAAAATGCCATGCTAGGGGCACTCCTTTAATATCCTTTGAAACGTTCCCATGTGGAAGTGAGTGAATCACCATGGAACTGTTGAAAGTTAAGAATATGGCCCCAAATTTTAAACCTATTTGTTTTAATGAAGAACCTTGCTAAGAAAGCCCTTTGCAACTACACCTAGCTAGTGATCACACCTTGTGGGAGTTTATAGTACTACATTGCAGCATTATCGGTAAGAGCCATTGGGAAGAGCTGAATTCCCACAGTATCCATAGATGGATACTGTATTCCTATTCCGCCCCTGTAAACCTGTGCAAAATTTTGTAAATGATCATATGGGTCCTCTTCTGGCTAACCAACAAACATAATATGGTTCTGCAACGTTTGAAGTAGCTCAATAGTAATAGAAAGCCTTTCTTCAGCTCTCGTGCCACTAGTATTTGCTTGAGCCTTTCTTCAGATAGCCTGTTGGATCTCTAAATTACTCGGAGCTAAGGGGTTGCCTTGGCTCCTTGTATTAGGCATACACTTAGTAGACCCTGCAAAAGAAACTGAACAACTGAAAAACAAAAACAAAAGTAAAGTACAAAAGAATTAATAAATTAACACTTGAATTCAACTACTAGTAAAACCAAATCAAATCATCTCCGTATTTCCCAGCTATGGCACCATTTTTCTTGATGTTACACCCAAGATACGCCAATATTTCAAGGTCAAAGCAATAGTCAATAGTAAAAACCTAACCACGGTTAGGGTCGAATCCCATAAGGAATACGAGGCTTTGACAACTTGGTTCACAAATAATCAATTCAAATATCAAGTAACTCAACTCTTAAGGAAAGAGGGGGGGTGCAATGATTGATAGAAAATTAAACTAAACTAATAACAAGGAGAGACAATCATATTGGAGAGAAACTTAGGTAATTGTGTTCCCCATGATTCACTAACTTAAGCACCCCAGATAACATAACCTCAATGGGGACATTGCATGCAGGACAATAATTTAGGTTCTTCTAGCCTTCTTCTAAAGGTGAAGGTCAAATTTCACTATGGCGCTTGGCCTGCTATCATAGTGCGCCAAATTAACCATTACCTATTGTCCCAGTCAGCCTTTCCTTGATCGGGTTTAGTTGATTAAACGTGAATACATCAATCGAATTCTATTAACTATTCCCTTTTCTTATTCATTGTTGACTAATACATGCAAATACCCAACTCAAGAAGTGCACATAATCTGAGTTTTCTAAGACAGCTACTCATGGTTCTCACAACCCCAAGTTATGGGTTTAGCCACTCATGACTTGGGAAAATAAATCAACAATGAATGAAGAAGACATACTTAATCACATACACAAAGAGAATGAAGAACAATAAAACCCACTTTATTATTTAGAAGCACAAGATTGAAAGATTAAATGAATTCATAAGTGAATCTAATCTTTAAATTTGAGTCTCCAAAGATAAAATCCTAAGAACTACTCATTATTCTCACTCAAAAACTCTCTACAAAACTGAAAAACTATGAAGGCTACGTTCAAAAAACCTAAAATATACCATTTATACTATTTACAAACTAGTCCCTAAATTAAAAGGAAAAATCAATTAGCGTCTGCTACGGCTCGCAGTTACGACTTGTAGTGTGCCCTTCGAGTCGTAGTCGGGCTTTCATGGTCATCACTTTTCATTTTGGACTTCACTGCTATGATAAACCTCTATGACTCGTAGTTTGATTTATGACTCGTAGTCCACACTTGCATTTCTTGGTCCAATCTTGATTAACATTATAATTTGCTACTAGGCCACCTTTTACGAGTCTTAGAGGGGACTACGACTCATAGTTGGGACTCATATAACTGAACTATAAATTTTTAGATTTTTCTTTTGAACACTAGAACGTGATACGAGACTACCTCTAAGACTCGTACGCTGGGCTATGACTCGTAGAAGGTCCCGCATGGCCTAAAAATCAGCAAAACCTACAACCTTTTCCAAAACTGAGTCAATTTGTATTTCCTATAAAAAACAAACACAAAAAACACATAAAAATAATAAAAGTCGCATTGAGAACACACAAAATCTGAGGGTTTAGGCATCAAATGTATTGTGTTTTGACAACACATCATGATGGCACGTGGCATCCGATCCATAGTCCTTTGACCTGGCCTACGGTCGTGCAGTCAACCAGGGCTAGATGGTTTGACACACAATATGATTGTGGGACGTATCCCCCATGGGAGAAAGAATATGATTGTGGGACGTATCCCCCATGGGAGAAAGAATACCCCTCGCACAAATAATAGTGTCTTATCTCAGGATATGAATCACGGGGCCAGCACTACGAAATATCAGTCGGGGTCCTCGATCAAATCTCAGTTGGCACTTGATCCACACAATAGGTATCCACCGCCTGGTGCTCCAGCATGACCACTGGAACTCGAAACACAGGGAATATAACCCATGAACTCAGATACACAGGCATGGCCGCCGGTGCTCGAACAACAATGGGGCGCATCATCTGAGACTCAAGGCATCAATCAATCACTTAGTCAACCAATCTATCCAGATCCTGAGCTCCAAAGTCATATCATGCCCAGATTGAATGTAGGTGAAATGACCCCAAAAAGTGCTCGAAAATGTTCCTCAGAAGTGCTCATAATCGTAATTTCCATATATCTCAAACTTCATGCGTAGTGTAAAAATTGTGAGTCCATATTTATGATCAGGGGGTAAAATTGAGTAGGAAATGGGTTAAACCTCGACTTTAGAGAAACCGTATCAAAATTTAAATTTTTCAAAAATTTGATTTCCAGAATCTATCGCGTTGGTAATGCGATGCGTAGCCATCGCAGAGATGTGTTATTTCACTGCCAGTTTTGTGATTTAGTCCAAGGATCTTGGGTCTTGGGCCTAAGCCTCCCCATGCTTAAAAATACTTAGCCATATTTCAACACCATATCATACAAGATATTCCCCAATACTTTCTCAAACACTTAGACAAATATTTCACTCAAAATTTAAGTGCCAAATCTCATTCCGGAGCTTAAAGATTTCACTCAAGCTTCAAGTCTCCATTTCTAATCTTAATTAAAGAATTTTCCAAAGCTAAGGTATGTGAGTTTCAACCATTGGGTCCTTTCACCGCTGGTGCCCAAGATTTCTTTATACATAAATTTCATGTATCTAAGTTGATTTACTTATGGGTCTTACTTATTATGAATTTGACTATGAACTATATTGGGGTATCATAAAAGTGTGATTATTTGAGCATATTTTGAGCTATGAATTTTGGATCAATCTTGAGATTTGATGAAGGGTTTTGATGTATATTGCATGATGGTATTACCTAGTATTTGGTGGGTTAATTTACATCAAGCTTACATGCATGATTTCATTCTTGAATTGCATAGTTTTATACTAGCATTACTCACCCGCTAAGTTTTTGATAAAATGTTTGGGTAATGTATCTTGAGTTGTTGAAGGCCTAATTCTTGAATGTGAGTTAAGTGACTTTATGATGTTGAAAGGATGGTATTTATGTGATGATTTCATTATATATATCTATGGTTTTGTGAGTTGACCATAACCAATCGAGGTGTTGATACCTCAATCGCCTCAGATGGGGGTGGTAAGCCATCAACCATTTGAAGGGTTGATACCTCAATTACTTTCGGCGGAGGGTGGTCATGTCCATCAACCAATTGAGGGTTGATACCTCAATCACCTTGCATAGGGGTGGTAAGCCATCAATCAATCTAGGGGTAGATTCCTCAGTTACTTTCGATGGAGGGCAGTCATGTCCATCAACAAATTGAGGGGTTGATTCCTCAATCACTTCTAAGGGGTGGTCTACCTTGGATTCTAAGTACTAAGTTGCTTGGTCTATGATGATGGTCTCTTCTTCAGATGTAATATGTCCAATTTAAGCTTGTTTTAATTCAAGTATCATTCATATGTGTCATATTGTTATTATGCTATCCATTGCTTATGATATTGCATTTTGACGATGTTGCCTATCTCTTATTGTATTGCATCCTACATACTTAGTTTATTCAAATATACTAACACATACTCTATGCTTACATGATGTTACCATGTAGGAATTGAAGCTCCTCATGATCATCCTCATCCTCCCCGTGGCTAGTATTATCTCTACAATGCAAGTTGGTGAGTGCTCAATTTCGGGGACAATGTCTTTGATCTTATGCTATGTATAAAGATTCTCTTTCATTTATTGTATGTTTTGACTATGAGGGGTAGTCTAGTTTCTTTTCTTAGCCCCCGCTAAGTTCTATGCTTAGAGGTATTGTTGGACAAGTTATGTAAGTATGCCTAAGCTTGACTCTCTTGACTTTTGTATGTATGCTATTAAAGACTTCCCTTAGTCCCTTTTCCCTTATTTATATTCTTTATTTTTATTTAATTACTTTCGAAACCAAGGATGTATGATATGCTAAGAGGATTATTTGTGTTATGACAAACTTGGTATCAGAGCACTAGGTTGTTAATGGTTCTCGGCATCTAACACACCACGTTGATTAGAGTCTTATTCATGGTTGTGATCTGCACCATGACCATGAGTAAGAAGCTATGAGACATTTTAGGAAATATTTCCCTTCTTCTTGATCTATGTCATGCTATAGAGTTAAGGTAAGGTGTTCCCCTAACGTGCTATGCTAGATCATGCCTAACACAAGGGGAAAAAGAGTGAAATAACCCCAAAAAGTGCCCGAAAATATGCTTTGGAAGTACCCGAAATCTAATTTCCATATATCTCAAAATCCATGCGAGATATCAAAAATCTGACTTCATATTCTTGTTTAGGGGAAACATTGAGTGGGAAATGGATCTAACCCTGATTTTAGAGCAAACGAATTGCAAATTCATTTTCCACAATTTGTGAATTCAAGTGACGATCTGCACTCTTGGAACGATGCGGCCAGGGCGCGGATCAGTGTTATTTTGGCCTGTTATTTCTTTTCCGGTCCAAGGACTTTGTGTCTTGGGCGTAAACCTTCCCGTGAGTGAAAATACCTATACATATTTTACCTTCATATCATTCAAAATATTCCCCAATACTCACTCAAACACTTAGACAAATATTTCACCCCAAATTTCAAGTCTAGAAACTCATCCGGATCTTAAGGATTTCACTTAAGATTCAAGTCTCCATTTCCAACCCTCTTCAAGAATTCTCCAAAGTTAAGGTATGTTGGTTTCAACAATTGGGTCCTTTCACCCATGGTGCCCAAGCTTCCTTTTTACCTAAAATACATGTTTCTAAGTTAATTTTACATATGGATTTTCTATTATGAATTTCACTATGAACTATGTTGGGGTTTTGTAAAGTATGACTGTTTATGCATGTTTTGAGCTATGAATCTTAGATCTATTTTGAGATTTGATGAAGGGTTTTGATGTATATTACATGATGGTGTTACCAATTATTGGTGGGATGATTTTCTTTGAGATTTCTTGCATGATTTCACTCTTTAATTACATGATTTTATACTAGCATTGCACACCCACCAAGTGTTTGATAAAATGTCCGGTTATGGTTTCTTGAGGAATTAAAGGTCCAATGCATGTCTAATGAGTTGAATGACTTTATGATGATGAAAGAAATATATGTATATGATATTCTCCTATATAGTGTTGGAATTTGACCATGCCCAACTCGGGGGGCTTAAGAGCCCGGGTAACCATGCCGAGGGGTTTCTACCTTGACAACTTGGTTAAGGGACACTACAAGATAAAACACTTTTAACGACTATTTCTTAATGAAGAGAAGTGAATCCGGTCGTTGTAAATACAGTTATAATGACCAAATTTTTTCAGTCATTATAAATATACTTATAGTGATCAAATTTTTTCCAGTCGTTATAAATATACTTATAGTGGACAATGTTTTTTCCGGTCGTTATAAACATACTTATAGCGACCAAAATTTTTTCCGATCTTTATAAATACACTTGTAGGGACCAATTTTGTTTTCGATTGTTAAAAATAAATTTTAATTCAATATTTATGAGGAGATAAGTTTGATAATTAAAAACATAACATCCCGATGTTAAAACATATTAGTTTGTGTAAAAATATATTTTAATTAATGTGAGTGCAAAGATATTAGACCAGATCATATTATACGCATAAGAAGTGGCATTTTATTTGTCATTTCATCATTCTGATAAGAATCCTCCATCTTTTATATTTTTTTGGTTATTTCATAATAACAAAAGTTTAATAAAAAGAAAAAGAATATTAATGTATTATCTTCTAATAACTCTATCCATCATTCTTATTATCTTCAATCATATAAAATTTTAAAATATTGTAAAAGCATTTAGTCACAATTTTTTTGGCACAATTTTTTTAACTTAAATATTTTCTTGATATAGTTTCTATATATGTTTTTATTTTGAGAGACAATTT